>JAJPUD010005252.1:31809-164966 GCA_023553655.1 Myrmecobius fasciatus | reverse complement strand
TGCAACTGAGGGAAACTGAGACAGGCACAACATTCCTTATCCTATAACTAGCAAAATCACAGTTTCCTCTCCTATTATGTCCAGGTTTTGGAGTCAACATCTGCTTGGTTGAAAACTTTCTCTCTCTTCTACTTCTGAAGTCTTCTTATTTCAAACCACTTTGTCCCTAACTGAACACAGTCTATATTGTTCTCTGAATTGTATTTTCTGGGATCCTCACTTTTATTTTTCTTACATGATAACTATTATATATTTAAAAGGAAGAGCCAAGTTGCACACAATAGATTTGCAGTTTCATTTACAATCATCTTCCCCCTTCAGCCCGTTCTATAATATTATGGAAATGCTTGTTTTCTTAAGCTCAGAACAAAATAAATAAAATTCAAAAACTTCAAATTCAGAATTTTTCTATTCCATGACCAAGACTCTAACAACTACCACAAATATCTATTTGTGTCTTTAGATGTTTATTTCTAACAAATCATCTGTCTATATCATTTCCATGACTATCACTATCTTTAGCTCCATCTATATGATTTCTCTCTCCATCTCTACTTCTACCCCTCTCTAGCTGATTTTGTGTCCCCCAAATCATTTTGAAACTTTAAGCTATTAAAGCTTAAAACACTATTAAGACTTTTAGGGATACCCTGTATAAATCTCTATATGACCCATGATTTCACATTTCGAGGGAGTTCTCAAAATGCACGAGTGTACTTGTTTTTCACTCACACATGTCTACTCTGGGATTTTCTCCACAGATAAACACAGAGAACAGACATAAAGAATAATTAGATATAGTCATATTATCTATACATACACAATATATAATCTAATAACAATAGCTATTATCTAGATCTTTAAGATTTTAAAACAATTAAATTTTTAATTTTTTTATTTTTTAGGTTATACATGTCTATCAATTTTAAACATAGTTCTATGTGAGTCATTTTGGGAAAGAAAAAATAAGAACAAAAGGGAAAAACCATGAGAAAAAAAAAACAAAGGTAAAAATAATATGCTTTGAGCTGTATTCCATCTCTCTCTCTGGTTGCAGATGGCATTTTCCATCTAAAGTTTGTTGGAATTGCTTTGGATCACTGAATTACTGAGAAGAGTCAAGTTGATTATCACATAATCTTGCTATCTTGTAGTTGCTGTGTATGTTTTCCTGATTCTGCTTGCTTTATTCAGCATTAGTTCATGTTAATCTTTCCAGGTTTTTCTAAAATCAACCTCTTCATTTCTTATGGAACAATAACATTTCATTACTTTCATGTACCATAACTTATTCAACCATTCCCCAATTGATGGATATCCACTCATTTTACAATTCTTTGCCACCACAAAGAGAGATGCTACAAACATTTTTGCATATGTGGATCCTTTTCCATCTTTTATGATTTCTTTGGGATACAGATTCAGTAATGCACTGCTGAATCAAACAACATGCACAGTTTTATAGCCCTTTGAGCATAGTTCCAAATGTTACTTCAGAATAGTTAGATCACTTCACAACTCCACTAACAAAGCATTAGTGTTCCAATTTTTTCACATCCTCTCCAATGTTTATTACTATCTTTTCCTGTCATCTGAGCCAATGTCCTCACTTTATTTTTAAACGAATTCTCCTTCAATCCTAGATCTCTTTTACTTCACACTCTTTCCATCTCATGCTTTTAGAAACTTCTTCCTGCAAAACACTATGTTTGGTCACCCTTTATAGTACTTCCTTTTCTTCTTCCTAAATCACAGGGCTAAGAAGATAAGTTGGCAGACTTTAGTGCTCTTGACTCTCCCTTCCAAACTGTGCCTTTCTCCCTGGGGAATTAGCAACTTTCTTTCCTTTGAGATTTAACCCATTCATCTTTATTACCTAGTCCAAATCCATGCTCGGATCAACTTTCTCAAAAAATTCAGTACTGGGGTTATAGCATTCCCTCTGCTTTCCTACTTGGAGACTTCTGCACATGGGTTAATGACTTTCAAACTCCTGGCCTCTGAGTTAAATAACTCCCTAAACAATGATGATCTTCACCTTCACTCTACCTTTGCCACGAAAGTTCAATCTATTTATTGCCTCATCTCTCTTCTCTTCTCTATTTCTTGTTTATGTTACCAATATCCATGAGTTCAATGATCACCTCTATGCAAATTACTCTGAAATTTGTCACTTAACCCTACTTATTCTCCTGCATTCCTGTGCCTTGTCACCAGCCATGAATTGAATATTTCCACCCAGATGTCTATTTGCATAGAGGTGATCATAAACAGATTAAATCACAACTAGGTGATTATGGTAAGAAAGATAAATTTCTGAATTCTGGACCATGATGGTACAGCCTTTATGGAGTGATGAACTTTCGTGGCAGAGTTGTGCCCCTCTCTAGTACTAGTGTAGTATTTTGAGCAAAATAGGCGCTTAATGTTAGATTGAATTGAATTTAAGAGATCACTTGAAGCTGGATGGTTGGGGTGATAGTGAAGCATGAGCAGTGTTTGGACTTCTTCCTTCTGCTGTGTCCATTTGTTGCTTGTGTGTGGAGAGAAGGGGAGAATGTTCACAAAACTTAGTCTGAGTTCCTGCCTCATGCTGATTCTTAGGCTGATGTCTGAGGTTGGAACTCCTATTTAAGTACCTATTTAAGCAACACAAAAGCTTGCAGTCTGTTTGGCATTTGGTGTAGTAGGGGCTGAGGAAAAGTGAAAATTCAGCTCCCAGATAAGGCTTACAGGGTTTACAGCACCAAAAGTTGTGTGACAGAACCTCAAATGAGCCACTAACACCCAAGATGGCTCAGTAGATTTTCTTTTTAATAGAGAGGAGCTCTCATTTCTAATAAATATATCAGGAATATTTCAGTTTTCTGGTTCCTAAGGACTCTTAAGATCATCAATTGGCTAGATGGAGAGGCAGACTCAGAACACCCATCTTATCTCAGCTATGAATGAAGAAATCTGTTATCTATAGGAACCAAAAGAAAGTGTTCATCTGAGTTGACATGAGTATTATCTTAATTTTAGAAACAGGTAGATATTCTCAACAATTTAAAGGTGCAAAGCAAAATTGCAGCATGCAACAAATTACATGAATAATTAAGGGAATAAACAATTAGTGTGGACTTCAAAAAAAGAATTCCAAAGGATACTCAGTTACTTCTAAGTAGCTTGATCACAGCCAAAGGAAATGACCTTGAGGCATGTTCTTCAAAAAGACAATCGAGTTTATGCTTTAAGGAATTACAGCCTTTCTATGATACTCCCAAACAAGTATGGCCAATTTATTCACTAGAACAGCATTTATAGCTTTAAAATTCTATAATAACAAAACTACAAGGACCTCAGAGGTCATTTACTCCGACACTCTCATTTTACAGACAAAGAAACTGAAACCTCAGATTGTAAATGGATGTGAATGGATTTCTCCAAGGCCACACAAGTGTCCCACAAAGGATTTGAAGGCAGGTCCTCTGCTTTGATAATTATCACTTTTCCCTATGTATGCAAAATGTTATGAAAAGACATTATGGAATGCCTTGCAGTAGTTAACAGTTAGCTGGTACTAACATAGCTTTGCAAGTAGAACGTGTTTAATAAAAGTCTGTTACTTATGGAATGAATGTTGTTTAACAGAAGGTGCTAGTGAAAATTGTTTTCTGAGGAATTTTGTGATATGAAGCTGGGTCAATGAAGGGATCAATTATGGCATATGTTTGGGCAAAACCAGTGAACCCTCACATCTGTAAATTGTACAGAAAAAAACATTTACTTCTATAGCAGTACTTCATTTTATTTTCTTATGTTTTTTTTTTTTCAAACCAGTTTTTCTCCCACTTGATCACTCACTTTGCTTACCAGCCTTGGCTTCAAATGACTGACTTTTTTTTTATTGCTTAATAAAGTAAAATCCAGTCAAAGAATATATGTTTGCAACTATTGAATAGATCCAAAAAATTATGTTATAGGTACTGAAAATTATTCCCCCAAAGTGTTCAAAATATATTTTGAGTAATGATAATATATTGCTGGGACAGGTGTTGAATGTTTACAAGATGATTGTTTTGAAGGACATAAAAAGAGTGGGTGTGTGTACGTGGGGGGTCTTCAGAGAGGACCAGTATCTCTGGTATGAAGACTCCCTGAGGCCTGAAAAGGGCTGCTGATCCACTTTTTGGGGTCCACCTTTCCCTGATTCTCCCTCGTGGCTCCAAGAAGCTATAGTAAGCACAGCGGCCACACCTGGTAAATCATCTTCACAGACAGATTAAAACAGGTGGAGAGTAACCAACAGGACTCAAACCTGTCAGGGAAGTAGGGGGTTTCTAACTCAAGTATGTGAAGACTTCCCCCACAAAATGGACTGAAGCAGGGACTGTGGGGGATTTAGAGTTTATTTAGACATTGAACGTCAAGATAATCCACTTCATCCTGCCTATGGCCAGTTATTTTGGCTTTTGTTCTGCTGCTGGACTCCTATGGCTCTGGAAGAGAAAGCGAGACTGATGATTGTATGCAATTCTGCCTCTCTTAAATCCAATTCAAACCATGAGTTAAGAGATCACCTCAAGATGTGTGGGTCCTCTGATGATGAAGGGCAAATAACAATTTTGAAGGAGGTCAAAAGAAGAAGAAAGGTTGCAAGGAAGCACTCAAATAACATAATTAAGGGATAACAATTAGTGTGGACTCCAAAAAAATCTCTCTAAAGAACTTTGAAATTTTTTGTGAGATATTAAAGAAACTGGCACAAGAGAGCCCTCCCTCCGTGCTCCCGAGCAAAGCAGAATTATAATAGCTCAAAAGAATTGTGAGGTGCACAAATTTAGAGACATCTCTAATCCAAATGTTCTCACCTTTGGTAGAGCCTTCTGAGTTTGTAAGGGCTTCCTCAGCCACAGTCAGACACACTGTACATTGACCTGAGAGAGTGACATCATTCTGGTCACCTTCAAAGGACAACAACCACTTTGAAGGAGAGTGTTCTTTTGAAAGTTTATGTTCTCATTGGATTCGTTTTTAAAATGTTAGATTACTTCTTTCATAAAGCCTCATTTTTCCCCCTTTTCAACCCATAATTTATTTTTATTTTCCCCACAAGATCCATTCCCTCCACTAACATTCTATTCCCATGCCTCATCGCATCTTCGAGGTGACCCTGAGCTGAACACAAGTTCTGGAAGCTCCAAGTTTGAAGGATTTTCGATGTGGTCCTAAACATGGGCTCTTTGTCTTTTGCCTGAGCGCTACGGTTAATGGCAGAAAATTGTCCACCAGATGATTTTTTTGGGTCATAGTAACTCACGAGGACCACCTACTGGGGCATAGAAGGGTTGTCCATAGCACTGAAATTTCTGACCTTTTCTTCCTTTTTTTTTTTATTAAAGCTTTTTATTTTCAAAACATATATGTGGATAATTTTTCAACAATGACCCTTGCAAAACCCAGTGTTCCAAATTTTTCCCTCCTTCTTCCTATCCCCTCCCCTAATGGCAAGTAATCCAATTCTGACCATTTTTAAATGTAGAATATTTTAAATATTTTTAGAATGTAAAATTTTGTAGAAAATTTTAAATAAATACTGAAATGATCATCTATTCCTAGACATCTCACTGTGATATCATAACCAAACGTCAGTGGATTTGGGACAAATCGATACTTACCATATAGTCCTCAGCATTGATACCTTGTATTAGGCTCAAAGAAGCCACCAATGAAGCTTTTCAATCACAAAATTCAATTTCAGCTGCTTCCTAATCATAAGCTTTCCCCTCCCCCCTCAACCTTCAGAAAGAGCTCATGAGTCAGGAAGCAGCCAAGAGATTTTTTTTTTTGTCTCCTTGATTGATTTCCTTTCCCATCAGAAAATGTTTTCACAATGTAGCCCACATGCAGGAAGAAGAGCCACAAAAGAGAAACACAGCAAAGCATAGGCAAGGCATGGGTGAGTCATAGTTCAAGCCAGAATGTCAGCTTCTTGCATACTAATTTTAGAATTTCTTCAGACTGGAGAATCCTGTGCTGGAAGTCTGTGTATAATGCTGAGCAGGGCATGAGATGGAGAAAAGGGAAAAAAAGTAACTGTGATAGTCTTCCCATTCACCTCCTAAATTTGACCATCTTCAAGGGTAACTGCTTCTGCCCTTGGAATAAGGAGGGAAGAGAGAAAAAATGCATGGGTAATTTTTCATCATTGACCCTTGCAAAGCTTTTTGTTACAAATTTTTCCCTCCTTCCCCCCTACCCCCTGCCCTAGATGGTAGGAAGTCTAATACATGTTAATTATGTTAAAATACTTGACAAATTGAATATGTGTATACATATTTTTACAGTTGTCTTGCTGTGCAAGAAAAGTCGGATCTACAAGAAAAAAAAAATCTGAGAATGCAAGTAAACATTGATAGCACGAAAATGTTATGTTGTGGTCCACATTTCACATCCCTCTCTCTGGGTGTATATGGCTTTCTTCACTGAACAGTTGGAACTGGTTTGGATCACCTCATTATTGAAGAGAGCCATATCCATCACAACTGATCATCTTACAGTCTTGTTGTTGCCATGTACAATGATCTCCTGGTTCTGCTCACTTCGCTCAGCATCAGTTCATGCAAGTCTCTCCAGGCCTCTCTGAAATCATCCTGTTGATCGTTTCTTATAGAGCAATAATATTCCATAACATTCATATACCATAATTTATTTAGCCATTCTCCAACTGAAGGGCATCTATTCAGTTTCCAGTTTTTAGCCACTACAAAAAGGGCTGCCACAAACATTCTTACACATGTGGGGCCCTTTCCTTCCTTTATGATTTCTTTGGGATACAAGCCCAATAGAAACACTGCTGGGTCAAAGGGTATGCACAGTTTGATAACTCTTTGAGCATAGCTCCAAATTGCTCTCCAGAATGGTTGGATCCATTCACAGTTCTACCAGTTTTCCCGCTTCCCCTGCAACATTTGTCATTATCTTTTCCTGTCATTTTAGCCAATTTGACAGGTGTGTAGTGTTACATCAGAGTTGTCTTAATTTGCATTTCTCAATTTGCAGTATTCTGAAATAATATTCCATAATGTTACAATTCTCACACTCATGTTCTTTTGTTCAAGGCAATTGGCTTCTTTACATAATATTCCATCTCCTGTCCCTATGACTTTGTACAGAATGTCTCATGCCAAAAATGCTTGGAATCCTAGTTTTCTTCACAATTCAGATCAAGGGTTACACCCAACATACGCTCCTTTCTGATGCCCCCAGCTATCAATACTTTTCCTTCTAACCCCAAATTCTTTGTATTTACTTAAATATATTTTGTATTTATATATCTGCATGGGTGTTTAATCTACCTTTTTACCCTTAATAGAAAGTAAGATTTTTATAGATAGGAATGATTTCATTTTTTCATCTTTGTTTTCTTAATGTCTAGTATAGTGTCTTGAACATCGTAGGTGCTTTATAAATGTTTGCACTTTTGAATTTCTTCACAATGAAATGATCCATATATTTTTTGAAAATTCAATTAAACAAAATTTCATTAGTCTTTATTATTAGGTACAAGGAACTCAATAAAGATTGCTAAGAAAAATAAGATATGGTCCCTTAAATTCTTTAAGAAGTTTTTTCACTTAAGACATTCTTGATGCTTTAAAAATGAAGTGAGCTTTAAATAGAATCTAAAAATTGTCTTCTGTGGCAGATCTCTGAAGCAGGGCTCATGGATCTTGAGGTGTGCTCAAGATTACCATTAAGAGGAAGAAAAATTTGAATTTCTACTTTTTTTTAGCCCCTAATAAAGAAATAAAGTTTTACTAATATACAGCAAATAAATATTTGATAGTAATTAATGGTGATGTCCAAATTTAGTCCATGGGTGAAATGGTTATCTTAAGGGAATAGGGGGAATTCCACATTGTTGTAAGCCTCTTAATTGAGGAAACATAGACCCAATCCTGCCACTTCCCTACTCAGAATATTCTAGGAGTTCCCTATTGTCTCTAGCATAAAATAAACATTTTTCTGCTTAATAGTTAAAGCTTTTACAGATGACTATAGCCTGTCTTTCCAAGCTTAAAAACTATGAGCCCCTGCGTGCATTTTATATTCTAGCCAGACTGTCCCATTTTATCTTTCCTGTATGGAACATTCCTTTTCCCACTTCCCTAACTTTAGGTTGTCCTCCATGTCTTGAATGTTCTTCTTCAATGTCATCTCTTAAAATCTTGGCCTTCCTTCAAAGCTCAACTCAAAACCCACCTCCTACATGAAACCTCTTCTGATCTCTCAAGCAGATAGTTGCTTCCATACTTAAAATTACTATGCGTTTATTTTTTATACATTTTACATTTTTTGATATGTGTACATTTTATTCTGCCTTCCTCAGCAAAAGCCTTTTAAATCCTGAGGATTGATATTATTTTATCTTTAATTGGTACTCACAGCACTAAATAGGCACTTGTTAAATGCTTGTTGATTGATGGTACACTTCATACTCTTTAAAACAATTTTATAGTGAGTTAAAATTGTCAGTCTTCAGAACAAATGTCAATTTACAACACCTTTCCCTATGTTATGCACAGAGTTAGATTTATATTTAACCTTGGAACTACTGGAAAATTGAAGGAAATGAGTCATATTCTCCTAAGTTCCTAAGTATAAGGAGCTCAGGAGGATGCATTAACTTTTTCTCTACTAGAGAACCATTTAGTACGTTGTAGCAGGAGTGAGTCAGAAAATTAGATAGCAACAGGACTGACTGACTGAAGTAATTTTTAAAAACCCACTTTAGGAGTGACAAAAAAGGTTAAACTTTAGAGAGATGATGAGATCTCTGCTTTTTGCTCAGTCCTGGAGTGATAACTGCCGACTGGTTTTTCTGCTGCCTGAAATCCATGTGTGATGTGTAGTACCAAGGAAAAAGGAGCAAATAAAAGGATGCTGGCAACTTTTCTGACTTAAAAGCATGTGACATAAATTCTGATTTACAAGGCATAACTAACTGAACTTAGAAAAGAAGAAATTTCAGAGTTTTGTATAAGATTCATAAGAACAGCTCATTGTGAGCCTATCCATTGACATCCTGAGCTTAATTATTCCTCATTTTTACCATAGATCAATCAAGTTCCCCTTAAGAAATTTTTTTTTGACAAATCCAAAAAACCCCTCCACTTTCATATGGTAAAACAGAAAGGGAAGATTGAACATAGAACTGAATATTATGTGTAGCTTGCTTGTATTTTAAAGTATATGATAAATTTAATTTATAACTTTCATAGTTGTCCTGATCATTTGCAAACCTTTTGGCCTCCTATGAATTTTATTTTCTGAAATATGCCCTAATAATCATCTGTTCTGTTTTTTTAATAGCTTTTTATTTTCAAAATACATACAAAAATAGTTTTCAACATTCATCCTTGCAAAACTGTGTTCCAAATTTTTTTCTCTCCCTTCCCCTGTCTCCTCCCCTAGACAACAAGTAATCCAATATATTACAATTCTTCTAAACATATCTCAAATTAAAAAAGGAAAAAAAAGCAAGAAAACAACAAAAAAGGTGAAAATACTATATTGTGATCTACATTCAGTCCCCATAGTCCTCTCTCTGGATGCAGATGGCTATCACAAGTTTATTGGAACTGGCCTGAATCACCTCTTTGGTGAAAAGAGCCACATCCATCAGAATTGATCGTCACATAATCTTGTTGTTGCTGTGTACAGTGTTCTCTTTGTTCTACTCATTTCATTTAGTATCAGTTCATGTAAGTCTCTCTAGGCCTTTCTGAAATCACGAACCCATTTAGATTTCATCTTGGTATAGAGTGTTAGGTGTTGCTCAGGGCCTAGTTTGTGCCATACTATTTTCTGATTTTCCCAGCAATTTTTGTCAGATAGTAAGTTCTTATACCAGAAGCTATGATCTTTGTTACCATCTGTTCTTGCTTTCTTTTTTCACAACCCTCTCTCAACTCCCTGACCCTCCTCGATTGAAAAAGAAAAAGGAATTAAGCAAAAGAAATTTCCACATTGAGTGTGTCAATAAATGTCTCTTTCTGCATCCTGAGTCCAGCATCTCTCTGTGAAAAGGTGGATAGCATGCTTTAGCTTTAGTTTTCTACTAATCCTCTAATAAGATTTTTATTTATTTATTTATTTATTTTGCTGAGGCAATTTAGGATAAGTGACTTTTCTGTGAAGTTTTAAGTATCTGAGGTCACATTTGAACTCAGATCCTCCTGACTTCAGGGCTGGTGTACTATCCACTCACTACACCAACTAGCTGCCCCTAAAAGATCATTTAAAAAAATCAGTAACCAGATTAGAGTTCTAAAATCCTTCAAAGTTATTTGCCTTTATAATGTTATCATTGTATAAATGGCTCCCCTGGTTCCATTAACTTCACTCTGTATCACTTCATAAAAATTTTCCCAGGCTTCTCTAAAACAATCATTTCTTATGGCACAAGAACATTCCATTGCATTCACATACCATAATTTGTAAAGCCATTTCCTGATTGATGCTGGTCTGTTTTGCTCATACATTTCTTTAATGGTGTGTGCTTCATAATGCCGTGCTTATTATGTGTTTTGGCTTGTTCATGCCCACCATGTGCCTCTCCATTGACCCTTAGGTGGTTCTCACTTTCAGTTCTTCAAAAGTAGCTATATTATATGACTCACAACCATCAGAAGAATATTAGTGTTTTTTAAAAAATGATTCTTTGTTTCAGAGAGAAGCTTGGAATTCTTAAGAAAATTTAGTAATTTCTTGGGGCAGCTAGGTGGCGCAGTGGATAGAGCACCAGCCCTGAAGTCAAGAGGACCTGAGTTCAAATCTGGTCTCAGACACTTCCTAGCTGTGTGACCCTGGGCAAGTCACTTAACCCCAATTGCCTCAGCAAAAAAAAAAAAAAAAAAATCAGAAAAAGAAAATTTAGTAATTTCCCAAAGGCAATTTAGACTTTTTTCTTCCTCTTATTTAATTCTTTCACAACTCATGATTCATTTGCAATAATGGTTTAAGGTATATACACTATCCCCACCCCTCCTACACACACACACACACACACACACACACACACACACACACACACTTTTCCTGTGTATATGGTTAGGCTGGACCCTATTGAGTGATAAGCATCTATTTAGGGAGATTTTGAAATGTCCCATGACTTGTTGCAATCAAGAAAGTATTCTTGAAAAACAGGACTTTATGGAGGATTTCACCAAGTATGAAAAATCTCCTTCGTGATGACAAAGCCCTATGGGGATGATATTTTTCTATGTTTTATGCTCTTCATCTCCCAGTGACTCTGAACTCATATTTATCACTATCCGAATCATTCCATACTCCTTACACCTTTGATTCTTTCTGTGTCCATTACCAAAATCTATATTATATAATTTCATTTGGGACCCCATTGATACTATGCAAGCCTCCTATACCTTCTTTATCAACTCATTATCCCACTCTCCACAGTGGCTCTTCCAAACTTCTTCACTCTTCCTCATGCCTCTTGTGGCTCCCTCTCCCCCTATTCTCACCTGAGAACCTTGCTTCATATTTTATAGAAAAACAAACAAACAAACAACAACAACAACAACAACAAAAAAAAACTGAGACACTTCGCCATGAGCTCCCTCTTTTCCTTTTCTCATCTCCAAATACTTAGATACTTTTGTTATTCTCCCCTCCACCCTTATCAAACTTGATAACATTGCCATACTCCTTACCCAGGCTAATCTTCCACTTTCAAGTAGTCAAGTGATCCCATTCCATCTCATCTCTAACAGATTGCCCACTCTGTCATCCCTATTCTTTTACTTATCTTCATTCTCTCCCTTTCTCCTGACTCATTTCCTTCTACTGCCTACAAACACACCCATATCTCCCACATCCTGAAAAAAAAATCTTCAGTTGATCCAATCTATATCTGGCCGCTGGACCCAGATGGTTCCAGAAGAGAAAGTGAAGCTGGGACCTTACACAATCCTCCATCATCGCACCATGGGATCACCTCCCTGATGTCAAGGTCATCTTGAGAACAGAAGACAAAAAACAACAATAATAGCATTTTGGCCAATAAAAAGTTCAGCTCGGTCTTTGCTTTGGTCCGGATTGCTTCAGAGTAAATGTAAATAGCAATTGCTGTTTTGGCCAGAAACCCTGAGGGTCTTTACCTCCCACATTGATTCACCCTATTTTTTTTTTTTTTTGATTAGGTAAAAAAAAGGTCATTCTCTGAATGGGTGTTGCCTCAGTCAAACTAAGATCTGTTATAGACTTCAGCTTGAAAAGGCCAAGGTCCCCCATTGCATAGGGACCATCTCCAGTCATCATGATCTATATCTGGCTGCTGAACCCAGATGGTTCCGGAGGAGAAAATGAGTCTAATGACATAATATAGCCCACCCTTCTTGAAATCCAGTTCACCTCATGTTGAGGACAAATAACAATAATCCCTGCTCACAATCATCTTAAATTTCTTCTATCTTTTGTGCTGAACTTCTTGAAAAAGCCATTTACAATAGGTGCTTCTACTTTCTCTCCTCTCAGTCTCTTTTTAACTCCTTACAATCTGACTTCTGAAATTATCATTCCACCAAAACTGCTCTCTCCAAAGTTACCAAGGATCTCTTAGTTGACAAATCCAATGACCTTTTCTCAATCTTCATTCCCCTTGCCTTTCTGCAGCCTTCTTTATGTTAGTCACTCTTTCTTCTTTGATGTTCTCTTCTCTCTAGCCTTTTCAGACACCACTTTCTCTTGGTTCTTCTATTTATCTAACTGCTCTTTCTCTGTCTCCTTTGCTAGATCCTCCTCCACATCAAGCCTTTTAACCATAAATATCCCTCAGTTCTGTCCTGGGCCCTCTTTTCTTTTCCCTCTACATTACTTCCTTTGGTGATCTCATCACCTCCCATTGATTCAATGACCACCTCAATGCTGATGATTATCAAATATGTCTTTTCTATTCCAATCTTTAGGATTGGAATATTATTATTCAATAAGTCATACTCAATGGCATTAAAGAGAAAACATACAAATGCAATTACACATAAACAACCAAGGTCTGAACTCACACAAACATTTAAGCAAGAGAAGAATCGTTGTTCAAATTCATGTAGACATTGGTTTCTACCTTCGATTTTATTTTGTTTTTGCTTTTTAAAGACCCATAACCCTCATATCGCTTTTAAAATGTGAAAGTGTGTTTTCTGAGCTTAATTAATATACCTATAATATGTAAACAGACTTTCATTCTTTGACAGCCCAGTTCAAGGCAGAAGTTTTTTCTCAAACAAATGCCTTTCAAGATAGAAAATTCAACCAAAGCATAATTTAGGAAATTTCTGACTGAGCATTGCTCATTGTCAATATTAGCCAATAAAATATGCAGATATGGTAGCTATCAACCACTGTTTAATAGCCATCATATTCTGAGGGATTTGAACCATTTTGAACATACTCAAAGTATAAAAACTGAGACTTATAAAACAGATAAATTGGTTCTGGAATGAGGGCAAGGGTACAGGGATGGGAATGATTATGGTATTTCTTTCTTTTTTTTATTAAAGCTTTTTTACATTTGTATAACATATGTATGGGTAGTTCCTCAGCATTGATCTTTACAAAGCTTTCCGTTACAAGTTTTACCCCCAGTCCCCTCCCCTCCCCTAGATGGCAGGAAGTCCACTACATGTTAATTATGTTAAAATACTTGACAAGCTGTGCAAGAAAAATCCTATCTACAAGAGAAAAAAAAAAGAAAATCAGAGAAAGGAAACACAATGCAAGCAAACATCAATAGAGAACGTGAAAATGTTATGCTATGGTCCATAATTCATATCCCTCTCTCTGGGTGTATATGGTTTTCTTCACTGAACAATTGGAACTGGTTTGAGACAATTCTTTGTTGCAGAGAGCCATGTCCATCAGAATTGATCATCATGTAATATTGTTGTTGCTGTGTATAATGATCTCCTGGTTCTGCTTGTTTCACTCAGCATCAGTTCATTCAAGTCTCTCCAGTCCTCTCTGAAATCATCCTGTTGGTCGTTTCTCACAGAACAATAATATTCCATAACATTCATATACCATAAATTATTCAGCCACTCTCCAATTGATGGGCATCCATTCAGTTTCCAGTTTCTAGCCACTACAAAAAGGGCTGCCACAAACATTCTTGCACATGTGGGGCCCTTTCCCTCCTCTAAGATCTCTTTGGGATATAGGCCCAGTAGAAACACTGCTGGGTCAAAGGGTATGCACAGTTTGATAACTTTTTGAGCATAGCTCCAAATTGCTCTCCAGAATGGTTGGATCCGTTCACAGTTCCACCAACAATGTATTAGTGACCCAGCTTTCTATGGTATTTCTTTTAAAGAAAGTTATATATTTCATAAGTTGAGGTTGCCATATATGATTGGATGCTCTAGATATACAGTCAATCCTCAACTTGAGATAACATTTCTAGAAAATGTCAATACATTGAACTTAAGGGAAATAAGAGATTAGGTCCCTGTGACCACCAAAAACAGTAATCTTTCTAAAGAGATTACTACAAATATACTTATTTTATTTTATTTTTTTAGCTGAAGCAATTGGGGATAAGTGACTTACCCAGGGTCACACAGCTAGGAAGTGTTAAGTGTCTGAGACCAGATTTGGTTACAGATCCTCCTGACTTCAGGGCTGGTGCTCTATCCACTGTTCCAACTAGCTGTCCCTGCAAATACACTTTTGCAAGATGGTGTGATTCAGTAACTCAGGGGTAATATCACACTAGGAAGAGGCTAAGTTCTCTTCTCAGACTTAATTAGGGTTTTTCTCTCTGTGACCAAGAATTGTTCACATCCTCAAAAAATGTAGTATATAGGAACCCCTCAGTTATGACCAAGAAATAAAATTTTAAAAAGGCAAAACTAGACCTCCCCAAATTCCATAAAGAACAAGCATCAGTTTGGCTCAAGGTCAAGAGCCATGATTGGGCATGAGAGAGTCTGGTTGAAACTCTGGCTTTGCTGCTTTTATGGAGAGACCACTTGTCATAATAGGGCCCTGGACCTGGAATCAGAAAAGCCCAAATTCAGTTCTTTATTTGCATACTTATTAACTTTGTGACCACGGACAGTACAACTTGTCTGCTTGTTTCCATATCTTTAAAATTAAGAGGTTGGACTTGATGAACTCTGATGTCCCTAGAGGCAGCTAGGTGGTTCTGGTACTGAATTACTCCATTTTCCAACTTACAATTCAATGTGCTGGGCCTAGCATCTGGGTCTCAGATGCTTACTAGCTGTGTGACTCTGGACAAGTCATTTAATCTCTGCCATAATCCACTGGAGAAGGAAATGGCAACTTACCCTAGTATCTTTGACAAGAAAATCCCATGGACAGTATTGGCATTCTGTGGATACAACTGAACAATGAACTTTCCAACTCTAAATCCCTACTATGATCCATGGTCTTTTTGTAGGGTCTTAATGTAAAATTCAGAGATGATTTACTTTTATTTTATACATGGTTCTAACAAGTATATTGACCAAATTTCTAATTCTACAGCAGACTAGAAACAACAAATTAGAAATGAGGAGAGAGGTTGGCACAGTGATAGCAAGTTAACAATTGGACAGAAAGAGACAAGGAAAAAAATCATAAAAGCAGGCACAATAACTAAAAAAAGTATAGTAATCATTCTCTGTTGGGACAAATGGTCTTATATATTTTTATAGGTCCTGAGTATATCAGTACATTATAGATACTAAAATAATGATTCAATTCCATTTAATTCCACAAATATATATTACTTTGTAGAACATATTATGTAAGATGTTGGTAGATATCAACATTGAGAACAGACATGGTCCTTCCCCTCATTGATTTATAATCCAGGAAGGGGATAGGGATAAAATCAGACTTATGATTTAGTGGGTATAGGGAATTCCAAACTTCCTATACTAATGATAATTGGTACCTTCTCTGCAATTTGTAGTTTTAGACAATTAGTTGGCTTTTAACTGGGAGGTTAAATGAATTGTCCAGGGTCACACAATCTATGTATGTGAGAGGCAGAACTCAAAGCCAAATCTTCCTGATTTTGAAGGTGACTGTCTAATCGCTAATTAATACCACCTCTCTTGTCCAAGGATGACACAATTGAAGAAAATTGTAATAAAATATTACATATTACATATAAAATATTATGTAGTAAAAATATTACATAAGGAGTACATGAGATTTTAACATCAACAAAGTAGCATATGAGGTCCATGAAGAAGGTTCATTACTGATAAAGTTTATTAAGGAAAAACTTCATGGAGGAAGTAGTATTTGAGTTGGATTTTAAAGGGGGAAAGTAAGAATTCAACAAATAAAGAGGGAAAGGGAGGGCATTCCAGATAAAAGGAACAGGAGTTTATGTTTACAATAGGCAAAAATTAATATCATCATATGAATGCTGTCAGATTGTGAAAGGGCTAGAATGTCAAGCAAAGCAATTTGAATTGTACTAAGTAGAGAGTAAGATTTGGGGCACAAAAATTATATGTGAATATATTGGATTACATGCCATCTAGGGGAGGGGTAGGAGGAAGGAGAGGAAAAATTGGAACACAAGGTTTTTCAAGGGTCAATGTTGAAAAAATTATTCTAGCATATGTTTTGAAAATAAAAAACTTCAATAAAAATTATATGTGAAGATTGTCTAAATGGAAGATCATTGTGGAAGCATTAAGTAGGATGGGGCAGAGAGAAGAGAGAAGAAAACATGTTAGAAGGCTATTGCAGTAATACAGAAAGAGGGTGGTGGGAATAAGAATAGAGAGAAGGACCCTTCTGTCTTTCTCTATCTCTTGAAGTCTATTCAAGCTCATGTTCATTGTTTCCATGACACTATCTATCCATCTCATCCTTTGCTGTCCCTTTCTAAAAACTTCTGCCTTCAATCTTCCCAAATATCAAGGTTTTTTCCAATAGTATTTTATTTTAATAGTACTTTACTTTTCTAAATACATGCAAAGATAGTTTCTTCAAAGATACATCTGTGACACTATATCCCAGAGGAGAATTCCACTTCCAGAATTGAGGAAGGACAAGAACTTAGTGCTGGGCCTGGCACATCAATTAATGATTATTGATTGATTGACATTGTGGTGTAGCATGTGTAGGCTGGCTTTTGAGAATCAGCCCTTGAGTTGGGGCAGACATTTCCCATCTGATTTCTGTCCAAGGACCATGTGGAAACTTGAGGGGAGCAAATTTATAGCCAAGATGATTCAGGGGTTGGTACTATGTGATGACAGAAAGTCTTCTAAAACTAATGGCTTGGTTTTCTGAGTCAGAATTGAGTGGATATACAAAGGGAGTGAATTCCTCCTTTTTCTTCTCTCTTATCCTGAAACTGCACATGAGGAAGGGCTACTCTGAGTAGTCTCTCACCCAGCTAAATTAGGTAGGAACATACAATACCTCCCCACCTATAGTTTTTATTCTTTCACACATAGAAGAGTTGATATTCTTTTTCTTTTAAATTTAGGCAATTGGGGTTAAGTGACTTACTTAGGGTCACACAACTAGTAAATGTCTGAAGCCACATTTGAACTCAGGTCCTCCTGCCTCTAGGGCTGAATGCTATAGCCACTGTACCACTTAACTGCCTTGTGAATTAGGGAGATCCAGAAGTCCCATGTGGGTGTATACATACACACACATACACAGAGACATATGTACTATATGTACACATGCATATGTGTGTATATACATACAAATAGCTACATGTATGTCTACTATTACTAACTCTTGTAGTGGCTACCTCAAGGGGTCCTATAAAATGTTTGCAAAGCATTTTGCTCTAGAAATGTCATCTATTAGTGATACTACAAGCAAAGAGAAAAGGAGTGGGATTTTAATTATAATATAATGCCCTCTAATGAGTAATAGAATTGCTTCAATTTAGAAGGATTAAATATATACTCCAGTTCCCTTCAAAAAAAGTATATACTCTTATGTGCGTGAACTCTAATTTGGGGTGACTCAGACACACAGAATTCCACATTGTTCCTGTCCTGAAGATCTTCTTTTTGATTGAGAGTGATTGGTTAATCTACATTGATTATAAATTCTTGGTTTATTCAGTGAAATTCAACAATATATTAAGAGCCTATTACATGCATTGTTTTTTTCATTTTTATTAAAGCTTTTTATTTGCAAAACATATGCATGGGTAATTTTTCATTACTGACCCTTACAAAGCTTTCTGTTACAAATTTTTCCCTCCTTCCCCCACCCCTTCCCCTAGATAGCAGAAAGTCTAATATATATTAAATATGTTAAAATACTTGACAAATTGAATATATATATATATATATATTTATATAGTTATCTTGCTATACAAGAAAAATTGGATCTATAAGAAAAAAAATTTGAGAAGGAAAACATAAACGTGCATTGTTTTTAGAGAGTTGGTCTAAGGCTCAGGAAGAGTCCCTTCCCTCGAATGGATATGACTGTGTGACCCCCAGGAAGTCTTCATGTCTCCAACAACTAAGTAGGATTCTAAGCTGGTAGAGTAAGTTTCTTACCAGGAGTTCAAACATGTGCAAGATTTTGTGTGAGGTTCTAGAATTACGGAGATACAAATGAAAATGCCCCTTTCTACTAAAAAAAATTTGAAAAAATATAATACAAGAAAAATTGAAGAGAGAACACTAATAAATGGGGTCATCAGAAAAGGCATCATGGAGGAGGCAGTGATTAAACTGAGCCTCGGAAGAAGATAAGGAGGTTAAAAACAAGGAAGAGATGAGAAAAGAATACATTCTAGACATGGGGGGGTGACTTGTACAGATTTATGAAGGGGAGCCAGGAGATGGAGTTTTGAGTTCAGGAGGGCTAGAAGGTCAACTGAAACGTGAAAAGTCAAATTATGGAATTCCTTAAAGCTAATTTAAGGAGTCAAATGACACAAACAGTGGGTGGGTGAACCCGGGAATGCCATGTATCAGTTATAGTCACTAATCCATATGTAAGAGTAAGTAGGACTATTTATTCTGGTTTGAATTCCAGATATTAAGGAATGTTCAAAATTAAACACTTAAAAAATCCATTAATAAAATGAATGAGACTGCAGAAATCCCTGAGATGCAGGGAATGATTCAGTGCAATTTGCTTTTTTGAAAGAATGATTAAAAACCCATAAAAATTGAGCTCTAATGTGAAATTATGACACCACAGAGAATAACCTCAGAGCTGTTGACTGAGGCCCCCTTCTGGTAGTTAGTGTTAACTACAATTTTGAGGTCATTAAATAAAACATGGCCATAGTAAGAAAAAAAACTCTTCAGCTCAGAAATTTACATCGTTTATTAGCAGAGAATAATTCAGTAATGAAATAGTTTCCATAGATGTGTTGGAAAGTAATTTAAAAGTGTTAGGTAATTTGCTAACTAAATAAGAAATGTAATTGACCCCTATGAAAGGTTTTAATTATTATAGAATTAACTAAAACACCTTGATCCAGAAAGATCTGAAAAGAGTCAAAAGGGAAATCACCAGAATTATATTGCACATTTAAGCACTTAGGAGAAAAGTGGTTTTGATGGCAACAAAGTCCATAATTAACATTTATTAAGTGTCTCTTACCAAAGTGTATCTACACCTGCGTTGAAACTTAGTCTTGGAGAGTTGCCTGTGGCATCGAGAGGCTTAGTGACCTGTTCAGAACCACACACTAAGGAGATGTCAGAGGCACACTTCATCTCAGGTCATGCTGACTCCCAGGTCAGCCATTCAATGGCAAGACACTGCTACCCTTTATGTGCTACCATGCTAATGAAATCACAGGTCTGAGCAGAAAGGGCCCAGTGTGTGTGTGTGTGTGTGTGTGTGTGACAGACAGACAGAGACAGAAGGAGGCAGGGAAGGGGAGGGAGAGACAGAGATGCATGTGTGTGTGTGTGTGTGTGTGTGTGTGTGTGCTGTGGTTAATTACAAAGGAAAAAGAAGACTGTACTAACCTCTGGTTATTATTATTAATTATTTAATTAAAACCAAATAGTGTAAGTAGAAAAAAAAAAGATAGCAAAATTGGTATTGCAATCCTATATATCAGCATGATTATAAGTATGAGGACCAACATAAAAACTGATGTATAGCCTAATATATTTATTAATATTTAATTATTGTTAATAAATATTTAATTATGTATTAAACTATACATAAAACAGTTTTTAGGTGGATAGTTATAAATATAGATTTTAGGTTGGTATAGCTATGTGCATAAGTATGTTATTATGCATGTATATTTAATATTTACCTACATATTGCATATATATGTATCTTTATATCTATTTCAGTGACTATACACATTTTCCTCCTTGCATTATTTGGTTTTAACAAAATAATAATAATAATCAGGGGGCAGCTAGGTAGCACAGTGGATAGAGCACCAGCCCTGAAGTCAGGAGGACCTGAGTTCAAATGTGACCTCAGACACTTAATATTCCCTAGCAGTGTGACCCTGGGCAAGTCACTTAACCTCAATTGCCTCAGCAAAAAGCAAAAAATAATAATAATAATAATCAGGGATTATTATATACATATGTATATCTATATCTATATAACTTTAAAACATATAAATATTCTTAATGTATTTATGTACACACACTCCAACTTAAACATTGTTTGTTGTATGTCTAATAATCATACATAAAATAATTAAATATGAACAAATGTTTTAAATGGTGACTAATAATTAATATTGCCAAATATATATTTGTATGCCAAACAGTTTTTCAGTTAATGTGTGTGTGTGTGTTTCTCTTTTCTCACAATCAGCTCTAGGTTGCATGATGTAGTGGAAAGAATAATGGATTTAATCAGAACCATTAAGTTCAACTAGTCATTCTGCTACTTATTATTCTACTAGTAGTGTGATCTTGGGCCAGTCTTTTAACTTTTCTAATTCCCCAATTTCCATCATCTGGAAAATGAAAGATGGGATTAAATGATCTATAAATCAAGCTCTAACTCTTTGGGTTTTCTGATCCCCTTCCCCTTTCTCTACCCTCTTCATTTGTTTTATTTTTTTTTTAACTTCTCCCTGCCCTTTCCATGTCTTGTCTCAGAGATTTTTGCTAACTCTGCCCAATTCTGTCCCTATTTTCTCTCTCTCTATTCAAAAAATCTTCAGTAATCCAGTGAGCCCACTTTTCTGCTTAAATAATTCCTGGTAGTGCCTTTTAAATTCTACAACAGATAAAAAACATTGATATGAGAAGAAGATGATTGTCAAGGAACAGAACTTCTCATTCCTTAGAATGAACAGTGCATGATCTTCCTTGGCATTAAATTTTTTGACATCTCAGGGAATTTCTGTGAACCTAAAAATGTTTTAAAGTGATCCCATGAGGGGTCTTAATACATCATGAAAAATCTGCCCTGTTGGGAAAACAACTGGACCCAAACATTGCTGTCAGATTTTATAGCTAAGTGTTTTTATCTCTGTGTTACTCCTCTTAGTTTTCATGGATACAAGAAAAATGAGACCCAAGAAGTTAGGTCACTAATTTTGACTTGGACCAGAAAAAAAGGAGCAGATCTAGATTTCCCCAGATAGTATATGCTCAATCTTCAGATTGTCATAATGTCAATTGGATTATGTGAGCAGAAACAAAATTTATATTAATAGGTAGTTAGATAAAAAATCTCTAAGGAAAGTGTAAATCCAAAAAAAAATTTTTTTGTTCTTTTTAAGCTATTATCCAATATCTTGAAATGTCCCAGCAACAATGTGGGAGAACTGCTGTAAGTAAGGAATGCTGAACTACAGAGCCACTAATCTAGATCACTGTTTTCCATCTCATTGTGTATTGGTGTGCCAGAAAACCATATCTGCTATATCACAATGTTCTGCTTTTTCCTCATTTCTCTTTGCCAATTTGATGAAAAAGGAGAGGGTGGAAATGAAGGTAAAAGGGAAGGCACATGCACGTGTGTGTGTGTGTGTGTGTGTGTGTGTGTGTGTGTGTGTGTGTGAAGAAGGTAAGAGTGTGATCAGGCTCATATCAATGAATTCAAAGGACCAAATACTAAATGAACATGGTAGAAAAGAAAATCATTTACTCCTTTTTTGCACCTCCTCAATTCCCATCCAAGTGTATTCATACAAGTCTTAGGACAATGTTCTAAGGAACAATAGTGGGACCTTTTTCCCGACACTAGCTTTAAACATGAAGGAGCCCACTAAAACACAAAGACACATGTGAAGATAATTTTTTAAATATATTACCAGCAACAAGAGGCTTTAACTTGGAACTTCTCTTTTCCCTCGATGCACAAATTCCTAACCTAAAGCATTCAATTAAATTTTTATTTTTCTATAACTCCCCCTCCTCTACTCATCCCTGTTCTCAAAGGTGGTGTCATTGTATATCCTTTCCTTTTTTGGTTTCCACAGTGTATTTAGATAGTATGAACAGGTTTTAGAAAGAATAATGATCCAGAGGATGAGCCTGGTAATTCTTTTGCCCATGATCCAGGAAAAGAAACAAGTGGGCCATTCACTTCTGATAGCTAGATAACTTTCTACCTAGGAAGGATGAGTAGTGCCAAAGGGGTTATAAATATAATTATTGAGGAGATGGCTAACCAAGGAAAGCACCCAAAACTCTAGATTCTCTTAGAAAATGAAATTTTATGAAACTATGCCCAAAGGGCTATCAAACTGTGCATATCCTTTGATCCAACAGCATCTCTACTGAGTCTGTATCCCAAAGAGGGAGAAGGACTCAAGTGTGCAAAAATGTTTGTGGCAGCCCTTTTTGTAGTGGCTAGAAACTGGAAACTGAGTGGATGCTCATCAATTGGAGAGTGGCTGAATAAATTATGGTATATGAATGTTATGGAATATTATTGTTCTGTAAGAAATGACAAGCAGGCTGGTTTCAAAAAATCCTGGAAAGACTTACATGAACTGATGCTGAAGGAAGTGAGCAGAACCGAATGAAGACTGCACGAAGTGACTAGAAGATTATGTGATGATCAATTGTGATGGACTTTTTTTTTATTAAAGCTTTTTATTTGTATAACATATGTATGGGTAGTTCCCCAGTATTGATCTTTACAAAGCTTTCCATTACAAATTTTACCCCCAGTCCCCTCCCCTCCCCTAGATGGCAGGAAGTCCACTACATGTTAATAATGTTGAAATGCTTGACAAGTTATGCAAGAAAAATCCTATCTACGAGAAAAAAAGAAAATCAGAGAAAGGCAACACAATGCAAGCAAACATCAATAGAGAGCATGAAAATGTTACGTTGTGGTCCATATTTCATATCCCTCTCTCAGGGCGTATATGGTTTTCTTCAGTGAACAATTGGAACTGGTTTGAAACAATTCTTTGTCGCAGAGAGCCATGTCCATCATAATTGATCATCATGTAATACTGTTGTTGCTGTGTATGATGATCTCCTGGTTCTGCTTGTTTCACTCAGCATCAGTTCATGCAAGTCCCTCCAGGCCTCTCTGAAATCCTCCTGTTGGTCGTTTCTTACAGAACAATAATATTCCATAACATTCATGTACCATAATTTATTCAGCCACTCTCCAATTGATGGGCATCCCTTCAGTTTGTGATGGACTTTTTTCAATAATAAAATGATTCAAAGCAATTTCAATAGACTTGGGATGGAAAATGCTATCTGTATGTAGAGAGAACTATGGAGACTGAATGTGGCTTAAAGCATAGTATTTTCAACTTTGTTGTTGTTGTTTGCTTGTTTTTTTCTTTTTCTTTTTCCTTTTTTTGATTTTATTTTTCTTGCACAACAAGACAAATATTGAAATATGTTTAAAAGAACTGCATATATTTAAATCTATATCAGATTACTTGATGTCTTGGGAAGGGTGGAGATAAGATAGGAAGAAAGAAAGATTTGGAACACAAAGTTTTACAAAAATGAATGTTTAAAACTATCTTTATATGTATTTGGAAAAATAATATACTATTGAAAACAAAACAGAAAAAAGAAAATGAAATTGTAACAAAGATTATGACTGAATAACTTTTAACAGAGCATGGTGAGAGTTAGAGAAAGAAACAAGAGCAGAGACAGAGGGTTAAGAAATTAAATCTATCAACTTGAGATGTTTGGGCATATATATCAGTAGGACTAAGTTGTCAAAAATCAACATAAAAAGGTTATCTGAGGGGCAGCTAAGTGGTGCAATGGATAGAGCACCAGCCCTGAAGTCAGGAAGACCTGAGTTCAAATGTGGTCTCAGACACTTCCTAGCTGTATGACTCTGGGCAAGTCACTTAACCCCAATTGCCCCAGGGGAAAAAAAAGAACATCTGCTCATTTTATATAGATTCTTCATCATTTTCGTCCATTTTCTCCCCAAACCAAAGGGGCAAAGCTGCCAAACATGAAGATAATAAAATTTTGAATGACCAAAGAAGATTTTTTTTAAAAACCCACAACTATGAATATGATGGAATCAACTGGAAATGAATGTACAAAGCCCGATCTGATATCAATAGACAATATGAACTGTTGTCCCAATTAGATTACATATACAGTGAAATTGAGTTGTTGCCCATTCTGAGATAACAAGTGATAAACAGCTTTTAGTGGCCTTGTGAACCCATCAAAAAAAAAAAAAAAAGCCTGCAGCAATCCCAATGGTTCATTCATCATGCAATAAACTAGCATAATCTGGCAAATATTGCAAAACAAGACCGTATTCATTATTAAGAATCCACAAAGGTAACCAATCCCCAAATTATTGTTCAAAGGTTCAACCCTGAAATACATTTAGGACAAAGTGATAAACTCTGATTATAGGGAAAATTAGGGCATTTTTATTTATTTTTTTAATTTGATTTTTTAAAGTTATACATTTACATTCATTTTTTACATATTTACACATGATTCATATTGGGAAAGAAAAATCAGAACAAAAGGGAAAAATTGTGAGAGAGAAAAAAAGAAAAAGAAAGGTGAAAATAGTATGCTTCTATCTATATTCAGTTTCTGTGGATGCGGATGGCATTTTCCATCCAAAGTTTATTGGAATTTTTTTGGATTGCTGAATTGTTGAGAAGAGCCAAGTCTTATCACAGCTGATCATCACAAAATCTGCTTGTTACTGTGTACAATCTCCTCTTGGTTCTGCTTGATTCACTCATAATAAATTCATGTAAATCTTTCCAGGTTTTATTAAAATCAGCCTGTTCATCATTTCTTATAGAACAATAATATTCCATTACTTTCATTTATCATAATTTATTCAGCTGTTCCCCAATTGGTGGACACCCACTCAACTCTCAATTCTTTGATACCTCAAAAAGAGCTGCTACAGACATTTTTGCACATGTAGGGGCTTTTCCTTTTTTTGTGATCTCTTTGGAATATAGATCCAGAAGTGGTATCACTGGATCAAAGGATAAGCACAGTTTTATAACCCTTTGGGTGTAGTTCCAAATTGCTCTCTAGAATGGTTGGATCAGTTCACAATTCCACCAACAATGCATGTGTCTCAGATAAATGTGTTATTTCAACAATAATAACAACCCTATGAATTATCGATTATTTAAACAAGTATTTATTGAGGGCAGACACTGTGCAAAGTCCTGTGGGTATACAAAGCCAAAAATAAATTAATCCCTGCCCTTAAATCGTTTCTATTTTAGGAGGAGACATACATAACATATACATATGTAAGCATATATGAAGTTAATGCAAAGTAATTTAATGAGGGATGGGGGAAACAGACGGCACTAGTAACTGAGGGTGGCCAAGATGGATCTTACACAGAAGGTGACATTTGGGCTGAGCTTTGAAGGAAGCCAAAGTTTCTATGTAATATATTATATTATTTCCATTTTATTCATAGGAATCAGAGATAAATGAATGGATAAGCAAAAAGTACATATGAATTATCCACTATATGCCAAGCAGCACTAGGTAGGCACTGGGGAGGAGGGTTGTACAAATATACTAGTGAGACAGTCCTTCTTCCCTAAGAAGCTTCTTTTAAAAAAAGAAAGTATTCTATTTTTCAAAATACATGCAAAGTTAGTTTTCATCTTTCACCTTTACAAAACCTTGTGTTCCAATTTTTTTTCCCTCTCTCCTCCCCTAGACAGCAAGAGAGCAATATAGGTTAAAAATGTGCAATTCAAGAAGCTTACTCCTTAAAGGGGGATAATGCATATAAAGAAGTGGTAATCAAGAAGTCTAAGGGGGCTGCCATGATCTTTGCAGAAACAGTGGCAATATTTATTTTATTACTATTCTCAGAGTGAGAGGTTGAAAGGAGTCAGGAAAAGACAAAGCAGATCAATCAATCAACAAGATAACAAGATACACAGAATGGATATTGTAAAGTATGATCTGGGCATTGGGTCTGACTAGATATAGTGAGCTATATCTAGTGATATATGTACATACATACATATTTATACACACATACATACACAGTTATTTATTCCGTATTACAACTTCCCCCATCATGGTTTCAATATATTGTGGGTTGACATAAGAAATTAAATGGAAATTCTGGAGTTTTGCAGAAGCTGCATACAACATGTGAAGACACAACAAATGGTACAGAAAAAAAGTTTTGAAACTCAAAAAGGCCTAAAATGTTGTATATTGTATATAATTGCATATAAAATATAAAGTATATTGCATAATATCAACCTAAATTTTACAATAAAGTACTGTAAACAACTCATAAAAAAAAGTTCAGATTTCTGTAGTATGAAAGGAAAGCCAAAAAATTTTACAAAGATTTTCCAGATGATGGGGATGCTGTACCCCTAACCCACACATTGTGGAAGGGAAAACTATATATACACATATACATACAAAAACATATATACATACAGAGAAACACTCACTCACTCACTAATCAGGATAGTGTGCTGGAGGTAACTCTAACTGGTTTTCCAAAGCTGCTTGCTAAATTTTCAGTGTGAGCATTTATACCTCAGAATTGGCAATCATTCTAAGTCAATGCTCAATTTATTGTTTTGTTGAATTTCTAGAATGAAGAAAGTTTTAATACTGTAGATTAAACTTTAACAATGTGTGTGCATGCATCTCCCATTAAACATTTACTGGCACAGTCCTGTATTATTCTATAAATATTATTTGAACTGAGTAGAACTGCAGTAGAAATTTCAGAGAATAAAGTCATCACCAGACTGGAGGCTTAGTGACTAGAGGCTAACAATATTAGTAATAACTTCTATGTATAAAGCTCTTTAAGGTTTGCAAAGTGCTTTTGATTGCATTTGAGTTTCCCAACATCCCTACTTCAAATCTAGGGTGGGATTACAAGACTGAGTGGTTAGAGTGTGGCTATTGAGCAACCTGTCTATAGTCATAAAACTAATAAAAAGCAGAGCTGGGGATCAAACCCGTTTCCAGGACAAGTACTTTCCCCATATACCAGGATGTGGGTCTGTCTGTCTGTCTATCTATCCATCCATCCATCTATCCATCTATCTGTGTGTGTCTTTGATCTTGCTCTGCAAATATTTTCCTTGTAATTGTAATTGATGGCTGGAATCTTTCTATCTAGCTACATATACATACATACATACATACACACATATACCATACACATACAAATATACACATATGCATATGTGTATACATACATATACTCACATATAAATGCCAGAGTATAACTAGCTGTCACAGTCCTTGATGTAATCACAAGTGGGAATATAAACAAGAAAGTGGCTATTTAGAAAGTCATGTAGTTGTGTCTCTATTGGGTCTGCAAACAAAGAGATAATAGAAGAGGGGAAAGGACCCTCTTGTGCAAAAATTTTTTCACTGGAACTGGAAATTGAGTGGATACTCATCAGTTGGGGAATGGCTGAATTAATTATGCTATATTAATGTAATTGAATGTATAAGAAATGACGAGCAGACTGATTTCAGAAAAGCCTGGAAAGATTTACAGGAACTAATTATGAATGAAGCAAGTAAAACCAGAAGATTGTGTGAATTATGATGGACTTGGCTCTTTTTAAAAATGTGATTCAAGACAACTCCAGTAGACTTGGGATGGACAATGCCATCAACATCCAGAGAGAGAACTATAGAGTGAATGTGAATCAAAGCATTTTTACCTTTTATTGTTGTTGTTTGCTTGTTTTTTTCTTTGTGTTTTTTTCCCTTTTAATCTGATTTTTTTTTTGCACAGCATGATGAATATGGAAATATATTTAGAAGAACTGCACATGTTAAACTTGTATCAGATTGCTTATTGTCTTGAGGAGATGGGAAGGGGAGAGGGAGGGAGAAAAATTTAGAGCACAAGGTTTTTCAGACATGAATGCTGAAAACTGTTTTTGCAGGTATTTGGAAAAATAAAATACTATTGGGAAAAAAAGAATGTCATGTACTTTATTCAGTGATCCACAATAGAAACAACTGTAAATGCATGACCACTGCAGCTCAGAGAGAACTTTACTGCTTACAGAAATTCCACGGGTGAGCAGGTTGTCAAAGTATTATGTGAGGAGGAAAGCACAAGTGTAGTCAAGAGAAGATGCATAAATAATCAGACAGGTTAAGACTCCAAATCGGGCAGTGATTCCCTCTTCAGCCTCTATTGGACAGTTTGAAAGTTCATCTTGTTCTGCAATGTCCTGAAGTAGAAACTGTGGCTCATCAAGCTGAGTGGGGAAGGCATTTCTTGAACTAAGTTTGAAAGCTCAAAAAGGACACCTGGGCAGCCAGAATATGAGTGAAGCAAGAGTGGCCTGGTATGCCAAATTCAGTAGCTCTCTGTCCTTTGATCTTGCTCTGCAAATATCATTCTCATAATTGTAATTGTTGGCTGGAACAAGCTGCTGAACAAAACAGGCTTTCTTATCTTCCCAAGGAAGGTTACAGATATCTGGCAGTCTTGGTCTATTACTCAATACTATCAAGTATAGGCATTATCAATAAACTAACACTATCAGAAAATTTCAATCAATTCAGTTCAAATAAATATAATTCAATTTAACTCAATTCCTCAGAAAGGGCAATTTTTGCACCTTTTTTTATATACTCAGTGCTTAGCATAATAGAAACATAATAGGACACATAATAGGAACTTTTTTTTTCCTGAGGCAATTGGAGTTGAGTGACTTGCCCAGGGTCACACAGCTAGGAAGTGTCTGAGGTCAAATTTGAACTCAGGTCCTCTTGACTTCCGGGCTGGTGCTCTGTCCACTGCACCACCTAGCTGCCCCACATAATAGGAACTTAATAAAATTTTGTTGACTGATGGTATCTGCCTCATCTCTTAAATGAAGCCTAGGGTCATGTGGCTAAGGATTATCTCAGGGTGGATTTGAACTCAGGTCTTCAAGATTCCAGATCCATTGAATCACTGGTCTGAACAACCCTAGTTGGTTACACTGTACATTAATTCTGCCAATGTGATACCATTTGGATTCTCTTTGAATACTAAAGACAAGAAGATTGGACCTGATAGAACTGTGGATCTAGGGTTAAAGCTTAGAAATAGGTTACTCTTCATGGGAAGGACCCTAAGGCATTAGAAGCCATATGAGAAGAGAGGTAGAGAGAGAAGAAATCAGAAAAATGAGAAGATCCAGCAGCCATCTGAAGAGAGAAGTTGGCAGTAAAGACATCAGCAGAACAATGATTTTCCTGTTGCTTAAAAGAGAGGAAGAGGACCAGATGCTGAGAACAATGTCCTCAGATGGAGTCAGCTGAGACAACTGGATAAAGCCAGTCCCTGGGATTGCTCCTTGGAACTCATTGGAGGAATTCTGTAGCTTCAGGAAACTGATTGGAGAAAACAAACTGGCTGGGTTTGTCTATATGACTTTTTAGCACCATCTACAGCTTGAATAGGGGAAACTCCAAGAACCTAGAGAGCAGATTCGGAGAGTTTTGCAATTTTCCAGCTTAAGAGAATTATTTGACACTTGAATAATTTAACACTGTAGGGTCCCCAATCAAAGAAATCTGCATATCTCAGACTTCGAGTTGTCATTTCACTGAAAAATTAATGTCTTTTTTTTCTTTCTTTCACTGTCTTGCCCTTTTTTTTTCTTGGACCATGCCTAATGAGGAAATTCATTTTGCATGACTGTATATATCTGTAATAGATATTATTTTTCTTGCCTTCTCATTTGGTAGGTAAAGTAGTAGAAAAGGAGGCAGGGGAAGCAGCAGAAGGAGAGTGAAAATTTGAAACTAAAAAAATTGGAAAGCATTTTTTCTTAAATAAATAAATAAATAAATAGATAAAAGAAGGTGGGAGAGAAAAAGAATGTAATGAATGATGCTATTTACTATAAAGCGCTTAAAATTACTTCTGTTTCCAATAGACGAAAAGTGACAATAAAGAAAGAAATATGGTGGCAGCTAGGTGGCGCAGTGGATAGAGCACCAGCCCTGAAGTCAGGAGGACCTGAGTTCAAATTTGATCTCAGACACGTAACAGCTGTGTGACCCTGGGCAAGTCACTTAACCCCAATTGCCTCAGCAAAAAAAAAAAAAAAAAGAAAGAAATATGTTGATAAAAATGTCATAGAAGGGATCCACCAAATAATAGATAACAGAATTAATTGAAAAAATTTCAGTCTTATGAATTTACTATCAAATTATGTTTTGTTGTCTGGATAGATCAAAATATATAAGTACTACATGTATAATGTACATCAAATTGCTTATCATCTCAATGAGAGGGGAGGGAAAGAAGGCAGAGAGAGAATTTAGAATTCAAAATTTTTTTTAAAAATGTAAAATATTGTTTTTACACATAATTAGAAAAATAAAATATTAAAAGTAAAGATATATACATACACAAATACATATTTACATATATATGTATGTATCGATATCTATCTATTCCAAGGGAGAAAGATATTGGATTTAGAATTAAAGATTTAAACTCCAATCTTGGTTCTATTATTTCATACCTGGTGACTTAGGCAAATCAATTAATTTTTCTTATTCTCAGTTTCCTTATGTGTAAAATGAAGGGAGGAAGCAAGGTGAATGAGATGATTTCTGAATTTCCTTTCAGTTCAGTTAGTTATAAAAGAAATAGCATATTGGATGAAAATCCTAAACCTGTTTCTTCAGTTCCACTAATCCTGCTCCATGATGATTGAGCTGCAGTAAGGTCAGAGGTCCCTGACAACGGCCAGCCTCCTGAGTACCAGTTTGCACAAACTCCAGTACTATGAATGAACCAAGACTAATTTGGGGAGTTCTTCATCTGTAAGTGAGGACCAGTTTTTGGGAAGTATGAAGTACACAGCATCCTATAAGAACTGAATTATTATATTCATTTGCCTACTCCAAAGAAAACTCAAATTGTATTTGTCATAGAACTTGAGTTTACAGCCATTCTGTGTCTGGGAAGGGGAGTACTTTTGAGGGCCAGGAAGGTAGCAGCTTTACAGCTACTCTGTGGTCATTTTTTATTTATTATAGTTATGCATTGTTTCCTTTTTATTAGTTACTGGCTATATGTTGATTCTATTAAAAGAGTAAATACTAGATGAAATATTTCGCTTTGTGGTCTCCTTATATGGGGAAGGAGTCTGTGATACCAAAGTCAGGTGATTAGTACTCATTGAAAAATAGAACTGTCCAAAATAAGGGCATGTTAGCAAATGTGTGGAGGCTCAACTAAATTCTGGCTGGGTAGATCTACCAATCCACTCATTAAGCATATACCTAGTGTCACTGAGGATAAACAGTTCCCACTCTTAAGCAGCCCACAGTCTAATGGACTCACCCTAGGGAGTGAGTCTCCTCTCCTATAGAGAAAAGCAGAGTTAAAGAATAGGAGCTCCTTGCTTCTCTGGTAACCATAGAATCTGACGTGCCATTTCTGCCCCAGGACCATATATAATCCATCACGGTGATCTTGGGCCCAGTGAGTAGCTATTACCACCACCAGGTGGTGAAGAATGTAAATAACTCAAGGGAATCAAGTACACTATAGCACAATTGTTTTTTGCTCTTACCAGATCAAGAGCAATTAGAATCTAAACCCGATTATTTCCCCCAGAATATTAGGAAAGAAAGGCAGTTTCACTGCAGAACTCAAACCCTGCTGGAAAGGTTAGGAGTTGCTGACATCGGCTCACAGAATTCTGGACCAGTCCCTCAGAGCAGACAGGTAATCGTTTATCTCAGGATAGGACAGAGATTAGCTAAGCTTTCTCCTTGCTTCTGAAGTCATACGATGGGGCCTGGGGTACCATGATGGTGATACTTGGCTCTTTTTTCATCTCCTTGTTCCAGCCTCAAGCTCTCAGCCTCCTCACCCCAGCTTCCTCAGTTACCCCCTCCAGCAGTTCCATGTTTTTAAACCTGGTCCCTTTCAGAATACTCTCAATCAGAGCTCTTGTATCGTTGCTGTTCGTTCTTCATTTTCAAAGACATCATGGGGTAATGTCTTGACTTTTACATGAATTGTACGTAAGCAATGCAGAACTATAAAATTATTAACCTCACTCTGTCTTCCAGAGTCATCAAAGCCCAGTGCCAAGAAAAAGTCAGGACGATTGGTGATAGCCTGGAAAGCAGTGGATGGCTTTGGCAGCTTTGATGTCTGACCAGCTCTAAGTCCTGCACACCACTGATTTCAGTGGGTAATGGTTGTTGTGTGTGTGTGTTTTGGCCAGACAACTGTCAACTGAGAGTCTAATAAGTGTTGAGGCTAGTAAATTCAAATCTGAGCCCAGATTTGAACTCAGATCCTTCTGACGCCAGGCTGGTGGTGCTCTATCTGACTGCACTATCTAGCTGCACCCATTCCTTAAACCAAAATCAATCTGATTCTCATTGAATTATGATTCTCATTATGGCCACTATCCATTTGGTCTTTGTTTGGATCCTGGTTGACTCAGGTTGAATGTAAATAGCAATCATTTTGCTATGGCCAGAAACTTTGAGGGTCTTCCCCTCCCAGATTTATTTATGTTTTTATTTAGATTTTTTTTTGCCTAGGTGAAAGCAGAGATTCTTTGCTGTAATTACTAGCCTTAATCACTGAACGGATGCAGCCTCAAATTGAGACCTGTTGAAGACCTTAACTTAAAAAGGCTACAGTCTCCTGTTTCATCCTATTTTATCCAGCGCCATCTCCAGTCATCCTGATCTATATCTGGCTCCTGGACCAGATGGCTCTGTAGGGGAAAGTGAGGCAGGTGACCTTGCACAGCCTCCCTCACTTAAATCCAACTCACTTGCATGTCATGGTGATGTCATGGAACTCTTTGAGAACAAAGGGCAAGCAACACTTCCACAGCACCTACTTCAGCCACCTTCATGGCTGTTGGAACAAATTATTCTCATCTGTCCATTATAGCCAATGTCTCTATTTCTCTTTAAGTACCATCATCCTTTTAAACATCCAATTCATAATCCTAGAGTCATCCTCAACTTTTTTTTTGGAGGCTGTAATTGAACACAGGTCCTCCTGCCTTCAAGACCAGTGCTTTATCCACTATACCACTAGCAATCCCTATATTCTATATTCTACCAAATGCCAACTCTTATCCCTTCTATCTCCTCAAACTTCTGCCAAATTGATACTATCAAAGCATGGGTCCAATCATGTCTCTCAAGAATCTTCAATGGCTACATGTTTCTCTAAGATAAAATGCAAACTATTCTATTTGATGTTTAAAGTCCCTTATAATCTGCCTCCAGTCTGTCTTTTTGGCATTATTTTATATTACTCCTATTCACACGTTATATTTCAGCAAAACTGACCTGATTGCTGTTTTTTCTGCATTTGGCTTTCCCCCTTCCAACTCTGCTCCCTTGCAGAGGCAGTTTCTCATGCCTAGAATGCATCCCAATCTCATCTTTTCCTTTTAAGATTTTCTACCATGTCAAGGCTTAAACCAGGGACCATCTTCTACTGGAAATATTTTGTGATTCCCTTTTTGTTAGTGCTCTTTCTTCCGATTATCTTATATCTGGTCTCTGATACTAGCTGTATGGCCCAGATCAAGTCACTTAATTTTGGTTTGCCTCAGTTTCCTCATCTTTAATCTGTTTCAGAGTTGCCATAAGAATCAAAGGAGATAAAATTTGTAAAATTCTACAAACCTAAAAATGCTATATAAATATTTTTAAAAAACGTATTTACATGTGGTATTTCTTTGCCTCCCCCAACCCCATCCCAATAGAGTTTCTTGATGGTACAGACTATTAATCATGCTATTTTAAAATCTCCACTGCCTAAGTGGTGGTTAACATTTGTTGAATTTATTAATTTAATACATAGAAGTTTTACAATTCAAAAAGTTAAACTAAAAGTATATATATTTGTATATATATATACATAAGTGCTTATGCATGTATGTGTATGAATAAGTACTTATGTGTATATATAGATATATAGATATAAACATGAGATGCACAAAGTCCCAAATGTTCATAGGGACTATTTGTATCCTGCCTGTAGCAAAGTATTTGAAGGTCATATTGGTCTAATCAGCCACAGTTGGATGCACTATAACTCAACTCTAATATAGTAATGTCATTTTGGTCCTCTTCAAGAACAAAAGGCAACAAGCAATCAATCAGCATATTTTTTTTTCCCTGGATCAGAGACAATAACTCCTTTCAGTAATCTGGGTTTTTGTTGAGGTAGATGAATTATGTCTTTTCTTTGATAGTGACAAGAATACTCAACAATAAGAACATGATTACTTTTCACCTGGAGGCAGCCAGATGGCTCAGTGCATAGAGTATTAGGCCTAGAGTCAGGAAGAACTAGTACAAATCCAGCTTTACATATGTGATCCTGGACAAGTACCTTAACCTCTGTTTACTTTAATCTATTAGAGAACGAAATGGCGAACCACTCCAGTATCTTTGCCAAGAAAACTTCATGATCAACAATGAGGCGCTGTGGTTCACGGGGTCACAAAGAGTCAGACATGATTGAATAACTGAACATCAATAATAGAGTGTCCTGTTGCAATGTTATCATCTTTGTTTTAAGGATGCATAAACTAACTGCATAGAATTATTGTTGCCGTTTAACAGATAATAAAATCTGGACTTAGGTTAAGTAGAATGCTCAATGTCCCACAATTTGCAAATGTTGGAAATAGTATTTAAACCTAAGTCTTTTAACTTCAAGAGAGGCAGAAATTCCTTAAAAACACATAAAACTAAACACTCATTTTAGAAATGCATATTTAAAATGTCAAAGCAGAGGGAAAATGAATATAAAGATCTGTATATTTATTGTGCCAAACATTATATTTTCTCTTTCATCTCCTACTTCCATTTTTTATACTCAGTTAGGTTATTATTATGAATTAGTAGACTCATACAGAAGACAAATATAATTTCCATTTTTTAATATGCAGCTAATTTTTTATGGCTCTGTTTATTTAAGGTGTGATGGAGCCATTTTTCTATTGCCTTTTATCAAAATCTTACTATTTTTGATTAATAAGAATGGCTTATTTTTACATACCACTTTAATTTTTCAAGCATTTATATGAAATGTTTATCTTACTTGTTCCTCTCATTATCTTCTTTGATCCTCACAATAATCCTGTGAGCAGATGCTATTATTATTTATAATTTACATATGAGGAAACTGAGGCTTAGAGAGAATAAGTGGCTTGTTCAAGGTCACACAGTAAATATCTGAAGCAGGATTTGAACTCATGCCTTCTTTATAGTAAATCTCATGTTTTCTCCATTATGTCACATTACGTCTCATAATTATTTCATGCAATCTTTGTTCAACTTTCATTTTCCCCTCATCTCCTATTTAAATAAAATATTCTTGAGAAAATTTTTAGGGGCTTTTGATGTAATTTTGGAATAATCACTGGGAGGAAGTCTGCTATGGTGGAAAACAATAAACTTGGAGTTAGAAAACTTAGGTTTAAATACTTTTTTCCCCAACATTTGCAAGTTGTGGGACATTGAGCATTCCACTTAACTAAAGGCTCAGTTTTTATCATTTGTTAAATGGGAACGGTAGCGTTAGTCTCCAAAAGGGTAGCGTTAGTTGCCAGGGTCAGGGGGTGGTTGGGACGCTGGGTGGCCGGGAGGGAAGAGGAGGAGGAGGAGGAGGAGGAGGAGGAGGAAAAAAAAAAGAAAAAAAAAGAAAAAAAAAGAAAAATAATTCTAAGAAAAAATAAAAAAAAATGGAAACAATAATACTTGTATTATTTACCTCACCACGTTTTTATGAAAAAAGTACTAAATATGTGATTTATTATTTGCATTTTCTTATCTGTAAAATGAGAAACTTAAACCAAATCATCTCTAAAGTTTCTTTTCGGCTCTAAAAATCTATGATATATAAGTGTAAGGAGGAATTTTGACCTTTTTTTTTAAGATGTTCATATTTTTAACTGACCACTTATTAGAATGAAGAAGATGGGGATGCCTCATTGGATCTAGGTTGTATCAAACTTCTGAGATCCTTTCTAACTTTGAGGTGTTATCATGCTGATTTTATAATTTCATATTTTGATTGATGATGAAGCTGCATTAACTTTTATATTTATGTCAACAATCAATCAATCACTATTTATTAAGTGTCCCATGTGTCAGATATTTGCTACATTCTAGAATCACAAAGACAAGATAAAGCAATCCCTGCCCTCAAGGAGTTTACATTATGTTGGGGGGAACAACATGAGTACATATAAGAAAACAAATATATACAAAATAAATATATATAAAAGAATTTCAGGGATTATTGGCTTTAGGGGATGGGTCAAGAAAGTTCATTTGTAGGAAAAGACACTTGAACGAACTTCACATGGAGGTGGAGATGATTAAGTTGTAAAGGTAAAAAAGGGTATTTTTAGGCATGTGCAAACTGGAAAAAGTCAGATTTAGTAAGGAAAAAAAATTGATTTTGATTGTTCCCATTTTCTAGAAAAAGCAAGAAAAAGAAAAGAAGTAAAATATTCCACATTTCACTTAAAATCTGTTTTTTATCTTTGAATGTTTCTACTAAGCACAACCCCAGAGCAATACAAAATAATAAGCTATTGTCACATAGGCTAATTTCTCAAAATTTAGATTAATGTTTCTAATTTTCCTCTGATTCCTCTTTATGGTGAGGAGATGATACTAGATGATTTCTCAAAGAATATTCTAGTATAAAACAAGCTCTTCTAGGTCCTACTGGTCCAAGTATATGAAATTTCTGGACAACTGAGTCAAGAACAAGGTGTGGTGGATCTGTCTGCCATTCTATAATTATTTATTAAGCTTTGTGCCAGTACTTTCTGAATTCTGGGGTCCATTAATGCAGTTTTTTGGCAGTGAGCCCAAGTAGTTACTGTAAAAGATGGACGCTTATGGTAAATGATTGAGTCATACAAATAGTTAGCACTTTTTATACCTTACCTCCTGTTCCACTTTTGACCTCCCATGGTTTCCTACCTTTCTCTGATGTTACATTTTGCCTCTCTAAAGAAATCCTTATACCAAACATTTTTGGTTCACATTTGTTTGGCCCTCAGTTTGGACTGTCTCTCTTCCCAAGAGGGGATTGTCCTTTTCCTGGAACAGTACACTATAATCTTTGCCAATTGTTAACCCTTCCCTGATGCTATCAAAGTAAAAAGGCTTTGAATATCTACCCATGGATAGACATTGTGGCTTTTGCTCAAGAACCAGATTTTTGCTCATTGCAAGAGGGTTGGCTAGTGGGTGATAAAGTTCCTTGGGTATTAAAAATTCACTACAAATATCTATATTTAAAAAAAAACTTTTAAAAACTGATTGAGAAGGGAATTAATGAAAAAAAATGCAAAGGAGGGTGGCCTAGCTGCACCAGATCTAAAACTATATTATAAAGCAGTGGTCACCAAAACCATTTGGTACTGGATAAGAAATAGAGTAGTGGATCAGTGGAATAGGTTAGGTTCACAGAACAAAATACTCAATGACAAATGTAATCTAGTGTTCGATAAACCCAAAGACCCCAGTTTTTGGGATAAAAACTCACTATTTGACAAAAACTGCTGGGATAATTGGAAACTAGTCTGGAAGAAATTAGGCATTGACCCACACCTAACACCATATACCAAGATAAGGTCAAAATGGATTCATGATCTAGGCATAAAGAATGATATTATAAACAAATTAGAACAATGTAGGATGGTTTACCTCTCAGACCTGTGGAGGGGGAAGGAATTTGTGACCAAAGAAGAACTAGAGGTCATCATTAATCACAAAATAGATAAGTTTGACTATATCAAGTTGAAAAGTTTTTGTACAAACAAAATGAATGCAGACAAGATTAGAAGGGTAGCAGTAAACTGGGAAAATATTTTTACATCCAAAGGTTCTGATAAAGGCCTCATTTCTAAAATATATAGAGAATTGACTCAAATATATAAGAATTCAAGCCATTCTCCAATAGACAAATGGTCAAAAGATATGAACAGACAATTTTCAGACGAAGAAATTGAAACTATTTCCGGTCACATGAAAAGGTGCTCCAAGTCACTATTGATCAGAGAAATGCAAATTAAGACAACTCTGAGATACCACTACACACCTGTCAGATTGGCTAAAATGACAGGAAATGATAATGATAGCTGTTGGAGGGGATGTGGGAAAACTGGGACACTGATACATTGTTGGTGGAACTGTGAACGGATCCAACCATTCTGGAGAGCAATTTGGAGCTATGCTCAAAAAGTTATCAAACAGTGCATACCCTTTGACCCAGCAGTGTTTCTACTGGGCCTATATCCCAAAGAGATTTTAAAGGAGGGAAAGGGACCCACATGTGCAAAAATGTTTGTGGCAGCCCTTTTTGTAGTGGCAAGAAACTGGAAATTGAAGAGATGCCCATCAATTGGAGAATGGCTGAATAAATTATGGTATATGAATGTTATGGAATATTATTGCTCTGTAAGAAATGACCAACAGGAGGATTTCAGAGAGGATTGGAGAGAGTTGCATGAACTGATGCTGAGTGAAATCAGCAGAACCAGGAGAACATTATACACAGCAACAAGACTATACGATGATCAATTTTGATGGACATGGTTCTCTTCAACAATGATGTGATTCAAACCAGTTGTGCTGAGATGAAGGTAGTCATATACATCCAGAGAGAGGCCTGTGGGAACTGAGAGTGAACCACAACACAGCATTTTAACGCTTTCTGTGAATATTTCCATGCATTCTGTTTTCCTTCTTAGGTTGTTTTTTTTCTTCTTCTCTTTCTAGATCTGATGTTTCTTGTGCAGTAAGATAACTGTATAGATATGTATACATGTATTGTACTTGTCATATAATTTATCCTATCTAGCATGTATTAGATTACCTGTCATCTAGGGGTGGGGGGAGGGGGGAGGGAAAGGAAAAGCTTGGGAAAAAAAAGTTTTTTTGCAAAGGTCAATGTTGAAAGGTCACTCATATGTTTTGCAAATAAAAAGCTTTATTAAAAAAAAAACTGATTGAGATCTGTGTCAGTGAAGAGAGTGGCCACACTAATATTTTTATCCAATAAATCTGTAAAAAGTTGTTGATGGAATAGAGAAATATTATCTCCTTAATTAAAAATAGAGCCAGTGAATACAGAAAAAGGAATTATAAAGTATTCTTTTGCCCAGAGATTCCATTCGCATCACATAATTGAAAATGGTACCAAATGTGTCAGCCTGTCTACCAGTTAAGTATGGGAAGAATGGAGACTTGGAGAAGAATCCTAAAACATGGATGATGAGCCAGAGAGAAAGAACAAGGGAAACAGTTGCCACAATTGCAGCTGAAAAAAATAAAATTAGTCTTACCAGAGGATTGTACTGTACACAGGCTCTAAGAAATGATTTCATTGATTGCAAAGTTATTGAACTGTGATACTCAGATTAGAATTCTTTCTTCTATATTCATACATGGTATTGAATGTTCAGAACTAAATCATGTTTCACATTTAATTGCAAAGTAATGGAATCAGCAGACAAGCACACCAAATCCTTTTTTGTTATTCTGACTTTGCTGATCAGGCCTCTCCCAGTTCAACCTGTCTTATAGCATTCAACTGTCCGGATAAATCAGTTATTATATATTCATATCTTATAAAACCTTCATGTTATCTCTGCTAATAATCTCAACTAAATATACAATAGCAAATGATGACCTAGAACTCAATTGTTTCCAATTAAGTATGCCTTTTTTTCCTATTAGAATAGGAAGCTATTCCTAGCTGAAAAACTTAACCTAGAGAGCAGAAAAAGGCAAAGGGATGAATTGTCCATGGAATGCAGACATGATCTCATACCAAGATAATTACCACCAGGATTATAAGGCACATGGTTGAGAATTAGGGAAGCCATGTAGTATCAGCATGAAAGACAAAATAATCAGATAATAAAAAATAATGCATAATATAAAATAAATAATAAATGCTTAATTAAAATAAACAATAAATATATAAACAGATAATTTATCTTAATTCCCTTCAGAAGCAAGAAATTTTGAGAAGGAAGAAATAGGTGAAAGGGTAGAATCTACAGAGGCAAATTTGGGTTCCTACAAGAGAATTCCATTATAATTGGAATGTAACCACTGTACAGGTGATATTGATCTTGCCAGCCTGGTTGTAGACGTGGTTCTTGTATTTCCCACTATTCTTGGGTTTTAGATTCTTCAGGTTGAGTGTCTACTTTTTATTCTAACCAGCCTCCTGGGGCATCAATATCTTGTCATCTTGAGATGCATGATGTCTGACTATGGCCACTGGCCATGCATTTGAGCTCTACAGAGCTGTATAAAAGTGGAACAAGCTGTCTCAGGAGGGAATAGATTGTCCCTCAGTGGATGCTTAGAAGCAAAAGCCATATGACTATTTGTCAGGTATCTAGTAAAAGAGATTCTGGCTCAGATTAAACAAGATGGTCCCTGAGAGTCTCTGATTATGAGGAATTCTATGACTATTTTTCAACTTCTTTATTTTGAAAAATCAAGTCTTTTAAAATCTTAGCATTTACTCATCCTATTAAAAAACAATAACACTATCTCAAAGGATTGTTGTGAAGAAAACACTCAAACTCTAAAATGTTATATCAAGATGAGCTATTATCATTATTTTCAGACTCAATCTACCACACAGTTATCTTTTCTAAGTAGAAAAAATTCCATTAAGCTGCCATCCAGAATGAATGACAGGACCATTTTCTGTTTCCTTGAGATTGCAATCTTCTATGCTGTTATGAAAACATTCACAAAATGTCTAATGAAAATTATGTTTACTGTTGTAACTCCTTTAACTCTTTTCAGGGCATGATTAGCATAATTTTCCAAATGTTAGGGAAGTTTACATCATATTTCCACAGAAATGCTACCTCTTATGTAAAATTAATATTACCTGTGGTTTTTTCTACTGCCACCTATGACATGGGCTAGTTAAAGAAGATAGTATCACAATTGGTGAGTCTCAGTCAAAAACTGTCATATACCAGGTCAGAATTGAAACTAAATTTTTTTGCCAGGAGATGGAGGCACCTCACCAACCAAAGCACTTGAACATGGCTGAATCCCAGAAGATTTTAAAAGGCAGCTCCATATCTTCTGGTCAAGATACTAAAATTTAAAAAATGGATATCTAGATCAATTCTGATGATTTCAGATTTCAGAAATGGAAAATAAAACAAATAGCCTCCTCCCCCTGTCCTCCAGTCGGAATACCTGAATTCAGATCTCCTGACCTGTGTGAGCTTGGGCGAATTATTTAATTTCCCAGAGTTTTGGTTTGTCCTATTCAGCTGTACACCTATGATCTTATGGGCCTTAATAATGGTACTAATACTCATGAGCAATGTTGTGCTACAGCCAACTTGAACCGGCTAGTGAGAACCAAATGTCATATTTTTAGTGTGAGGATTTATACCTCAGAAAGAGATAAAAATACTACAAATCACGGCTTGATTTATTGTTTTGTTGTTTGACTGGATTTAAGAAAGGGATGGAAAAAAGGTAAATGCTGATCAAACTTAAAAGGGTGCTTGAAAAGCATTTTTTCTTCCAGAAAGTCAGTTTATTAAATAATTACCCGTACATTCCTACTCATAGATAAGTAGTTCCTCTTTGCCATTTTTCCAAGTTATTACAAGTGTTTGGAGATAGATTGAAAAATTTTAGGGTAGATTTTATAGTTATATATTTAGGTTAGTAGTATAATCAGAGTATGTGGAATAGTAGATAGAGATCCTAGGAGTCAGGAGTGTTCAAATGTTGCCTCTGACACATACTGAATGTGTGACATTAGACCAATCATTTAATCTTTCATTATTTCTGGCAACTGTCTAGGTTCCAACCTGGAAAGGTCTCCTCATCAGGAGTTCCTTATGCTAATGAAATCTCAGTTCAGTCTAATTCCACCAATATTAATTAAAATTTGCTTATATTACTAAAGAATACATTTGCAACAGGGGATGCTAATCTAAAAATATGCTAAGTGACTGAAGAAAGTCAGGCTGGAATTCCTTACAACCATATTTCATGAAATTTAGAGACCATAGTGTGTCCTGGCAATCCTCAGTTGATGGATAGCCATTTAGTTTCTAGTTCTTTTCTATAACAAAAAAAGGGAAACTATAACATAGTTGTACATGGGAATCCTTTCTATCTGAATTTCACCTCTATGGGGATATAAACCTTAGTAGAGATATTATTGCAGGTTCAAAGTCATTTTCATGATTCTGGGAACTTAGTTCTAAAGTGTTTTTCAGAAAGTTTGGATCAAGTCACAAATTAACTTTTTTTAAAGCTGGTCATGAGTGACCTAGAGCTATTGAGAAGATAACATTTCACAAATAGAAATCAAAAATGGAGCAATTAAATTCAATGGAGCAATTAAATTCAATTAACTAAGCATTAAGGGTGACACAGGATAGAGCAGGGGGCCTGAAGTCAAGAAAACCTGAGTTCAAATGCGGCTTCAAACACTTACTAGCTATGTGATCTTGGACAAATCACTTACTCCTATTTGTCTCAGTTTCCTCATCTATAAAAAGAGTTGGAGAAGGAAGCGGCAAAGTACTCCAGTATGTATCTTTGCCAAGAAAACCCCAAAGAGGATCATAGAATCAGATATGACTGAAGCAATTGAACAAACTTTATTAAGCACCTATTATAGGCCAGATATCTATCTAGGTACTGAATTGATAAAGAAAAAATAAAATTGTTTCCCAGAATTTGCACTGTACTGGGGAACAGTCCTTCCATTCAAGTATTTTCATTTTAAAATACTTTCTAGGGGCATATAATGGACACAGCACCAGTCCTGGAGTCAAGAAGACCTGCATTCAAATGTCACCTCACACACTTACTAGTTGTGTGGCACTGGGCAAGTCACCTAACCTTGTTTGCCTCAAAACAAACAAACAAAAAAAAGCAAAACCAAAAACCAAAACAAAACACAAAAACAAATACCCTAATTAAATAACTCTTTCTGTTAATATATTAGTGAAAGAAAATTCCTTAAGTCTGGGGATTTTTAAAAGTGATTAGATGAGATGAATAAAGAGAGGGTGGGGAAGGGGAGAAGGAAAGTATTATTATAATAGAAAAAGGAGGTTAGCTACTTAGTAGGCCCTCTTTCCCCCAGTTTTCCTTTTTCTTCCTGTCATCTAGGCAATGGGTGATTCACTCTTTAAACCAGTGTGGAATTTTATCATGACCTTCTTTTTAGCCCACTATACATGTCTAACTTCTGATATATCCATATAAATTGAGAGAATAAATGTTTTATCTCCTGTGATTCTTTATTTAGAGCAATAGAGAGTAAAAGCTGTCTAGTCTAGACTTTCTTAAAGAAACTGGTCAGGGACTGTGATGTTTTAAACTTTGAAAGCCTGGTAGTACTAGAACAATTTCACTTTTTGGAAGCCACTTTTATAAGAGCACACATCATTTATTTCTTATAAAAGTGAATTAAGAAAATTAACTTAGCAAATAATACTTAGATGTCTAATGTTCCTTATGTTACTTGGAATAAGATTGTTATTTCTTATTCCAAGTTTCTAAGTTGAATGTAATTTGGGGAAACGGAGCAGATTAAGCAAAGAAATTGACTTCTGTTTTTTTTTTTTTCCCATATGTTAAAATTAAGAATGAAAATTCTACCAAAGTTTGATTATTTTCCAGAAAACCTAGGATATGTACATAGCTTTTATATATAATTTAAGAAAGAAAATTAATATTGCTCAAAATGATCTAGAAAAGTCATGTTCTAATTCACCTGATAATTACTAGTCTTTCACATGGAAGTGAAGAACTGTGATAAAGACTTTTTAATCTACTGATTATTTAATTTAGAGGATATATACCTTTTTTCTTAGCAGTGTTTCATTTTTTCCAAATACATATAAAGATAGTTTTCAACATTCATTTTTGTAAAAGTTTGTGTTCCAAAATTTTCACCTTTCTTCCTTTACCTCCCTCCTCCCCAAACCATCAAGCAATCTGATATATGTGAAATATATAAAATTCTTTTAAACATATTTCCAATTTGTTGTACAAGAAAAATCAGATCAAAAGGGAAAAAAACACGAGAAGAACAAGTAAATAAACAAACAACAACAAAATGAAAATACTATGCTTCAATCCACATTTAGTCTCCATTGTTCTACCTCTGGATACAGATGGCATTTTCCATCCCAACTCTACTGGAATTGTCTTGAATCACCATGTTGCTGAGAAGAGTCAAATTCATCACAGTTGATCATCACATAATCTTCTTGTTACTGTGCACTAATGTTCTCTTGGTTTTGTTCACTTCACTTAGCATTAGTTCATGTAAGTCTTTTCAGGCTTTTCTGACATGAGCCATAGAACAATAATGTTTCATTACATTCATATACCATAACTTATTCAGCCTGTCTCCAACTGATGGGCATCTACTCAGTTTCCAGTTTCTAGCCACTACAAAAAGGGCTGCCACAAACATTTTTGTGCTTGTGGGGCCTTTTCCCTCCTTTAAGATCTCTTTGAGATATAGACCCAGCAGAGACACTGCTGGATCAAAGGGTATGTGCACTGTTTCATAGCCTTTGGGCATAGTTCCAAATTAGAGGATATGTATCTTAAAACAGTCTATGGTATATCCATCACAAAATGGTTTTTGCAGCCCTGAAGTCAGGAGGACCTGAGTTCAAATCTGGTCTCAGACACTTAACATTCCCTAGCTGTGTGACCCTGGGCAAGTCACTTAACCTCAATTGCCTCAGCAAAAAGCAAAAAAAAAAAAATGGTTTTTGAAAGAGTATATGACAATTTGTGTGTGAACAAAAATGTTCTTGAAAACCTTCAGTGTTTTTTCTGAGCATTCTGAAGTTTTATTATGAATAAAGTCTACAATTTTATTCACAATTTTAAGTTAAAAGATTTTTAAACAGAAGCTACCCAAAATTTTAAGCATTAAAAAAAAAACAAAAACAATAATGTTTTACAGGAACAACAAGACAGAGAGCCTGTCTTGGAACCAGGAATACATGACTTTGAAGTCTCCTTATACATAACTGAGCTTTGGCAAACCACTGAACCAGAAGTGAAAAATTCAGGATCTCAGGCCTTACCCCTTCTAGCATGTGGCTCAAATCAAGATAAATGCAATTAGGAAATATTTAATGAAATAAAAATATAAAAAAAAACACAAATTAAATTTTTGTTGTTGTTTAGTCATTCGGTTGTATTTGACTCTTTGTGACCCTATGGATCATAGTTGTCCATGGAGTTTTCTTGCAAAGATAATACAGTAGTTTTCCATTTCCTTCTCCGAAGTATTAAGGCAAACAGAAGCTATGGGACCTGTTCAAGGTCACACAGGTAGTCAGTGTCTTCCTGACTCCAGGCTCAGTTCAATATTTATTGAGCCACTAGCTGCTTTATAAATACATATTTTTAAAATAAGTAAACATTCCGTCCCTTGGAGAGATGTCTAAGTCCATAGATAAAATGTCTTTTTTTGACTGGAAGTTTTTTTTTTTTTTTGTTTTGTTTTTTAAATCAGTATGATCATAGGTCTGCTTCCTCCCTACCTTCTCCTTTTAGAGAAAGTAAATTGGTTAAAATTTGAGTTCAGTTGCATATTCTACTTACTGATTGGATTTTGAATCCAACTAAATTTTCACTGAGTGAACTTGAAAATAGGGTGACATTGATGTACAATCTAATCTTAGTCTATATAATTATATATCCAAATCATTATCTAAAGGATGTTAAGTTCCTTAGAATTTCTCTGGTCTGAGCATCAGTCTCTCTGATCATATGAACTTCTCCCTTCCTTCTCATTTTAGCTCCCCTGATGACTTCCTATGATTGTTGCCCAGAGCAAAGTACTGTGACAATTTTTCTAGAAACTAGAAAAGGTTACTGGAATTTAATTTAACAAACATTTATCAAATGATTACGAGATTCAAAAAAAAAAGAGAAGATGGGGAAAAATTAGTTAGCCTAACTGAATTATTTTAAACTTAGTAATAAAAAAGCCACTTCCGAACTAAGAATACAATGACATATGATATGAGTCTTGTGGGGAAAACTTACAGGATTGCATTATTCACTTTCAAATATTTCATTGGAAGAACTGTTTTGCATAATGGATTGTTGGAAGAGGCTCTGAAAATGAAATATTTTGTTCCTCAAATTTTCCTCATATATCCCCAAACCACTGGGAAAGGATTGATGTAGGTGATTCAATATTTGGATGTAAGATTAGGGTCAGTACTATTTGGATAAAAGGCAGCTTAGATGGCTCAGTGAAGAGAGTGCCAGTCCTGGAGTTAGGAAGAACTGAGTTCAAATCCAGCCTCAGACACTGATTACCTGTGTGATCCTGAACTTTAGGCTATGTTTGCCTTAATCCACGGGAGAAGGAAATGGCAAAACACTCCAGTGTCTTTGCCAAGAAAATCCCATGGATGGTCACAAAGAGTTGGACACAAACTCAACAACTATTTGGATAACAGATTAGGGCTCTATGCCATGACATTTACCCCTTGGTTAGCCTCTATGGTTTGCCATCACTAAAGTCTTAGAGAGAGGTTGAATAGTATTCCTCCTCCTAGAGAGGGAAGAGTAACATGCTAGAATTGGAGTCAGGAAAATTTAGACGCATATCTTGCTGTTTAATCCTGGACAAGTCATTTCACAAAAATGGAGTTAGACTCAATGATTGCTAACACCTAAATTTATGATCCTTATCCCTGAATTCATCACTTTTGTTTCTTTTTTTTCTGGTCTTTCCTTCTTTCTTTCTCTTCTTTATTTTGAGGCAATTTGGGTTAAGTTGCCCAGGATCACACAACTAGGAAGTCTCTGAGGCTGAATTTGAACTCAGGTCCTCCTAATAATTCTAGAGTTGGTGCTCTATCTACTGCACCACCTAGCTGCCTCTCATTAATTTTGTTTTCAATGTCTCTACCTCCCTACTCTCTCCCTGGTTGCTTCCCCTTTCTCATACCTCTGAAATTGTTTCCTGTATGGCAACATAGAAGTTTTTGGGAGTTAGCTCTCAAAACATTTATACCTCTGAAATCAGCTAACAGTACAGATCAGGGTTTGATCTATTGTTTTGTTGATTGTCTAACCTTAAGAAAGTGAGGAAGCAAAATGTTATAATACAGATGAAAATTAAAAGTATATTGTGTGTACATTGCTAAATATTTACATTGGGATCACAGAATCAGACCCAATTGAATGACTGAACAATAACAAAAATTTCCATTTGTGGGTTTTTATATTTTTATTTATTTCATTAATTTCATAAATTAAATGTAATTTATTACTAAAATTTTAATTGTTATACATTTACACAAAAAACCTTCTTTAAGTGAATTCATATTTAAAAATCTATTTTTGGCTTTTTTATGTTAATAATAAATTAGTAAGTTGAAGGGGGAACCACCCACATAGATCCCATGACGGGAACTTAACCATGCTCAAATCTATCCTTAGCCAGGGTGAAATATTTGAAAGGGCCTCCACATTAGTAGCCAAAGTTTTAAAATTAAAATAGCCGGTGACAGGATGTTTCAGCTGATGGGTAATAGGAGATGGAGTCTTGCATTTCTAGGTCACTAGTTCACATTAGGTCCAGGGCAGCTGGGCCTGAAAGTCATATTTATCCAATAGTTGTGAGGTGACCTGAGACTACACATCAATGAGTCAGGCATTTTAGACTATTTCCTGCTGACAGATGTTCGCATCACATTTGGTAAATCACCAGAATAAAACTAAAGTTCAAACAGGCATTGAAAATGAACTATCTTGATTTTTTAGGTAGAGCTGAAGCCTAGTGTTATCTAGTGGGGAATTCCATAACTGCCCCATTGCTTATTCAGAGGATAATCTACAATTAATGTGTTCATTTTCATGATCATTAAATTAAGGTTTTTTTTAATTTTTTTAAAATTAAAACCTTTTATTTTCAAAATATACACATGGGTAATTTTTAAATTAAGTTTTATAAGAGAATAAGACAGAGTCAGGGGTGGGAGATGAAGACTGGACCCAGGATTTTATTGGTAGAGGGAACTCTCAGGTGAGAAAACTCTTATCAGTGCAGATGGGCACCTTCTCTATAATTTACACAGCCAGTATGGATTAGAAGGGACACTTGAATCCAGGTCTTTATGAATGTAAGGCCAGCTTTCCATTCAGTTAAGCCGTGCTATTTTGAGTGATAGAGAAAGTATATTAGGAAACTTGATAAGTGTTTGATAAAATAATGAATAATGAATAAGATTCAATCGGTGCCTTTCTTAGTCACTTATTAAGCACCTACTGTGTTCCAGACACTGTAATAACCGGTAGGCTTATAAAGAAAGGATCTCAAGGAACTCGCAGTCTAACAAGGGGAACAATATGAAAACAACTCTATAAAAACAAGACATCTTCAGCACAAATTGAAAATAATCAATAGAGAGAAAGTTCTACAATTAAGGATGGTTGGGAAAGATTTTTTTTAGAAGACAGAAATTTAGCTGAAACTTGAAGCAAGCCAGTATATCTAGGAACTAGGGGTGTAATAGGAGAAAAATTCGGGCATAGGGAATAGCCAGTGAAAATTCCTGGAGTCAGGTGATGAAATGTCTTGTGCAAGGAATAGCTGAGGACTGTCCCTCGATCACAGAGGATCTGGCGTGGTGGTAAGGGATAGGGTGTAAGAAATAAGATTAGAGGGGTAGGAAGGGATCAGAAGGCTTTACATGCCAAACAGAGGTTTTGTATTTGATCCTGAAGGAGACAGTGAACCACTGGTTAATTGAATAGGGCAGTGTGACTTGGTTAGATTTACAATTATGTAGGTTACAATCTAGTATTTATATGAAGTTAAAAAAAGCAGCCACATGTGGTCTTTATGTAGACAATTAACATAATTCAGACTTGAAGAATGTTGCAGACAATAGATAGAGAATTATTATTTAATCTAAACATAATCAGTTAATAATATATTGAGATGATTAAAAATCACCTAGTGTTTAATGTACATTCAAATGTTTGTTCTTGTTGATGAAGGTGAAAAAGAATAGAAGAGTAGAACTAAGAATATCACATGACCAACAATGGAAAATCACTACATTTAGCTTTAGCATATATCCTATGATTTTTATGGTAGGTTTCATAGTTACATGTAAAGTACAATAGAGAATTGGGTTTGAACCTGTGATTTCATAGATACAGAGAACTTCCTGGATGAGAAAATTTCCCCTCCAAAACAGGCCTTCTTTACAACACATAGGCCACTGAGAAGTTAAGTGACTTGTCCAAAGTCATGCAGCCAATCTATGTTAAAACAGGACTTGATTTCAGGTCTTCCTAGCTTTGAAACTGGCAAGCACTCTATCAACTGTGCCACATATTTTACACAAGCTGGTATTAATTAAAACAAACTTGCATTAATGTAGAATCCTCTGTTATCAAATAGGGAAGAATTAACCCAGAAATATGTTAGATGTCATAAGAAAGACAGTCTGAGATTAAATCAGTGATTCAATTTAAATGATATTAATTTTACTTTGTAGTTAAATGTATATATTAGGAGTTTTGGATAAAATTGGAGGAAAAAGATATAAGAAATGTAGACTATCCATATTAGCAGAGATAAAATTTGAGAGCCCTTTAGAATTCATCAATCTTAATGGTAGATTAAGTTTTTGTCTCCCTCAATAATAGGAATAGAAAATTGGAGGAATGGTTTCAATATTCATATTTATATATGCCATATCGTAACAAAAATAGGTCACATTTTTGCTTGCACTTAGGTTCTGTAAAATATGATTCTGGTATATAATTATCTTATTTTTCAAAATAAATCTACTTTTTTTTCATTGTGGAGAGATGTTATGTTTAATGTTTGGTCTCCATTAGATGTGACCATTATTTGGATCAATATGATACTTCCCCCCATGTCTGTCTATAGATGTTCTCATGGCTGCCTACACTCCAGACCATCTGTTGAAAGGGCAGTATGCCCACCAGTCTTGATCCAACCACAGCATGGGTGCCAGACAAAGGGGAAAGTGTTACATGGGCAGACTATATAACCCTTTCATTGACATCTGTTGGGCCAGAAACACTTTCACTGTGTGGTGCCACCTGTCTCTACAGAGGCAGGTGAGGAAAAAATACTGGATGCAATCCCATTAAAAACAGGAGCAAGATAATAAGGATCACTGTTAACGCTTCTAGTCAAGCTAGGATTGGAACTGTGAGCTATTGCAATAAGGCATAAAAAATAAATTAGAAGCATAAACATTGGAAAGAAAAAAATAAAATTGTCATTACTTGATGACAACATAATCACATACCTAGGAAATGCAAGAAACTACCAAAAGAATATATCAAGATAACAAATTATCTTATGTAGAGCATAAGATAAACTCACAAAAATTAATTTCATTTTTATATCTTAGTAATAAGCTACGAGGAAGAATAATGAGGAAAATAAACAACATAGTAACAATAGAAAATATTAAATCTTTCAGTTTTAATCCATGACACAAAAGACATGGGGAGAAATGTGTCCTAGAAGTGTGATGACAAGGGTATATGGGGAATTCCCGGTGAGGAAGATCCCTACTAATGCAGATATTAGCACCTCTGCAAAAAAAGTATGGACTTAGAAAGTAGCCTGAAGGCACCAAGATGTTAGTGTCTTATTCACTGACACATGACTAACAAATAACAGAGACAGAGTTTACTAGGATTTTCTGACTCTAACCCATGAAAACTTTTACAGACATGGGGGGAAGTGCCATATTGATCCAAATAAAGGTCATATCTAAATGGAGTTTAAATCTGGGACTTTCTGACTCTGAGAGTTGCAGGCAACTAAAAACCTTTAAAGGCAAAATTGAAAGGAAAACTAAACAAAGTAAATGTGACTAGAAAGATTAACTGGTATTAAGATGACAATATTCAAGTTAATTTATAGACTTAATGTAATAGTCATTAAAATCTCAATAGGGAACTGAAAAAAAAAAGATAGCTAAATTTATATGGAGAGGAATTGGGCAAAAAATGCCAGAAAAGTGTATTGGAGAGAAAGTTCACAATGAAGGATTTTTTTTTCTTCTAGAAACTTATGAAATTAAAAGTGTCAAAACTCTTTGGTTCTGAGTAAAAATGGTGGGAGTGGATAAGGGAGAAGGTTAATAGGCTGGAACTACAGAAATAGCTCTGAATATATTATTTAAAAGTTAATATAATGTTAATGTTGAAAGGAATCATCATAATCAATACCATTGGGTAAATGGATTAACATTATAGAGAAAAAATGTCATGGAATAATAGAGTGTCAGAATTGTAAGAAGGTCCATAGGTCATTTAGTCTAATGCCAACTAAAACATGAATTACCTCCAAAATATGGCTGACTTTTGGACATCAGGCCTCTCCTTAAAGATCTCCAGGGAGGGATAGTCACTATCTCATAAAGCAGCCTGTTCCTCACTTTGTCTTCCTTAAAATGATATGAAATTTTAGGTCTCTGTAACTTTCACTCAGATATCCTAGTTCTTCCTTCTGAGGCCAAGCAGAATAATTCTAATCATTCTTTTATATGAAAATCCTTCATTTGAAGACTGGGAACATATCCTCCTATTTTTGCTTTTCCAAGCTAAATATATTGTGTCTCAAAATATTGTGCCTTTAACATATCCTTGCATGACATAGCCTTGAATTCCTTTTCTATGCTTTGCTTCTTTATCTTCTCCCTACCTTTTTTGTATGTGTTTCAGTTTCTCAATGTCCCTTCTAAATTTTAACACCCAGAACTGAACATAGACGTCCAGTTGTGGGCTGACAAGGACAAAGTATAATGGCACTTTCATCTCTCTTCCTCTGGACTCTGAATTTCTCTTAATGTGCCTATAAATGAGAGGTAATCCATATTTCACTTTAGAGCGTGGAGTTGCTGGCAAAATGGTTACAGTTGGGTGCCCGTGGATATAGGAGAATACAATGACCAATTATTCATCAATTCTATTTAGGGAACATTAAGATATTTTTGTCATTGTTGTTAAAGTCATAGTGACTGAAGTTACCCTTGATTAAGTTGAGCAAGACTAGTGAGTATGTGAAAGAGAGATAGGCAGAGAGGCATGTGGGAAGACAGAAAGAAGGAAGGAAGAAAGAAAGAAAGAAAGTTAGGAAAGGAGGGAGGGAGAGAAATAGAAAAAAAAGGAGAAAAGGAGAAGGAAAGGAAGGAAAAAAGGAAGAAAAGATAAAGAAAAAAGAGAAAAAGAAAAAAGAGAAGAGGAAAAAGAAGAGGAAGAGAAAGAGGAGAAAAAGAAAGAAGGAAAAGAGAAAGAAGAGGAGAGAGTTAAGATGGTGAATTGCATAAGTCAGAGGAGATTTGATTTCTATTGAGACTAGAGTCTATACTCCAATAGATGATCCAGGGCCTGGTATGAACAAGTGTGTGTGCTATGGGTTGGTTGGTTTGTATTGGATTCTGAATCCTCATGACTTCTACACACGGTAACAATTAAAGAAACTAGGCTGCAAACCCCAGTCAGATTCTACATCAAAATGACAAGTTTCTGAGAAAGAAAGGAGAAAGGAATTTACATAGCACAGGACATGAGTGTTTAAACAGTGATGTGACTGTGGATAAGAGATTCCTAACAGATTGGCCAGCATTTACTGTGGTATTAGCTCCCCTTTCCCCAATTACCTGAAATACAGTAGTTTCCACTAGGGAATCCCATGAAGGGATTGCATTATTTGCATTTGCCCTGCACATTTCTAGAGGACCAGAATCAATATTTTACATAATTCTAACTTTGAATAGTGTGAATTCAAGTACATGTGATCATTTCACAGGATTCATTATTCATACTAATGGAGATTTAGTAAAGGTAGTGGGGGCTTATGGGAACAAATCCAAGAATTTACTACTGAGGCCTTAGAACAATAATATCTCGCCATGAAGGCCACATTGCCTTTTACTGTAATCTTTGTGGTTCTGTAGGAATTAGTCATCATTTCCTTACCTAAGCTTTTTAGGAAAATGGATTGAAGATCAGGAATACCATTGAGCATTGAGAATGCTCTCTGAATATTTGTACTTTCAGGCCATTGTCAATGTCAGAGCCAGTCACTGGTAAATTCCAGATTGATGAACTCTGAGACATCATGGTTATAGTGGAAAGTGCATTGATTCTGGAGTAAGACTTGGATTCAAATCCTGTTTTTGATGCTTACCACCTCTGTGGTACCTCTTAGGTATCTAAGTCAGTTCTAGAACTATGATCAGGGTCTGAATCAGGGAGTGTCTTTATAATAGTGTATTGCTGTAGAATTATCAGAATTTAGAAACTCAAGGAAATAATTTTGTATCCTTATCAGAGTTTGGGCTCTGCAATGTTAATAACTGAGCATCAGACAAGGGCTAAGACAGGTGGAGTGCCTGACCAAGGACAAATGTTTGAAAACTATTTGAGGCTAGCTTAAGGAGGTCTTGATTAAGATATTGAAGCAAAGGATGAGTGATATGCTCCAAGACCATTTACGAAGGTGTCCTGTTTCTAATAATATGGCAGGTCTTGTGGGCTTTCTCATCCAGCCAGATGGATGAAAGACCAAAATGTCAGGAGAGAGTAATCATGTGCCATTTCCAATGGTGGAGGAAGGGAGTTAGGGTGTCTAGAGATAGAAGAGCAAGTTCAAGTTCAAGTTGCTAAGACCACACCTAGGGATCTCTTTATTATGAAGATAATCAGTACAACCTTTCTGTTCCTCCCTTTAGACACTCTATCTTCCAGTTCTGAGTATTTTCATTTTCTACCTCCCTATACCTGATACTTCTTTCTCATTTTCATCTCCTGATCTTTAAATTTTAATTAAAGTCTTACCTTCTGCAAGAAGCCTTTTCTAATCCTCTTTTGTACTAGTGCCTTTCCTCTACTGATTATCTCCAATTTATCTACATTAGATTGTAAGTTCCTTGAGGGCAGGAATTGTCTATTGCCTCTTTTTGTATCCTCAACATTAGTCACAACATCTGGCAAGTAGTAGGCACTTAACAAATATTTATTTATTGATTGAATTGATGTTTTCATTTTGTCTCTCCTCAACTCACATTAAACTATAAGCTTCTGTCTTTTGTACTTTATTGTATACCTAGCACTTAGCACAGTGCCTGGCATACAATAAGCCTTTGACTAAGTTTATTTTTAAAATTTGTTTATTTTTTTTTTCAAAAAATCAAGTGTAAAGTATTGGAAAAAGCAATGGAACATAGGGTTATAGACACAGAATTGGAGAGGATCTCAAAGACATGGAGTATACTCCTATCATTTTACAAATGAGAAAACTGAGGTTGAGTGAGATTAAGGGTTTTGTCTATGGTCACACACCTATTAAGTGTTAAAAACATGATTTGAACACAGGCCTTTTGGGTTCCAAGTATCCAGTGTTCTCTCCATTATGCCAATAAGTCATAAGGCCTGGATTCTAATATAGCCCATTTCTGTCACTGACTAGTTGAGTGACCTTAGAAAAATCACTTCATCTGGGACACTGATGCATTGTTGTTGGAACTGTGAATGCATCCAGCCATTCTGGAGAGTAATTTGGAACTACGCTCAAAAAGTTCTCAAACTGTGTATACCCTTTGACCCAGCAATGTTTCTATTGGGCCTATATCCCAAAGAGATCTTAAAGGAGGGAAAGTGACCCACATGTGCAAGAATGTTTGTGGCAGCCCTTTTTGTAGTGGCTAGAAACTGGAAACTGAATGGATGCCCATCAATTGGAGAGTGGCTGAATAAATTATGGTATATGAATGTTATGGAATATTATTGCTCTGTAAGAAACGACCAACAGGACGATTTCAGAGAGGCCTGGAGAGATTTGCATGAACTGATGCTGAGTGAAATGAGCAGAACCAGGAGATCATTGTACACGGCAACAATAAGACTATATGATGATCTATTTTGATGGACATGGCTCTCTCCAACAACAGATGTTTTAAACCAGTTCCAGCTGTTCAGTGATGAACAAAGCCAGGGAGAAGCCTTTGGGATCTGAGTCTGGGCCACAACATAGCATTTTCACACTCTCTATTGATGTTTGCTTGCATTATGTTTTCCTTCTCAGGTTTGTTTTTTTTTTTTTTTTCCTTTCCTGTAAGCAAGATAACTGTATAAATATGTATACTCATATTAGATCTTTTTGCTAATTAGATTAGATCAAATATTTAACATAATTAAAAAAAAAGAAAAAAAGAAAAATCACTTCATTCCTCTGGACCTAAAGCTTATCATCTATGCACTAGAAGGAATTTTTGCCCCTTAGGTGTAACCTTATCTGACTTTCATGATTGACACAAGCAAAAGACTGACATAGTACATAAGACTATGGATGACTTTGAGGATGAAACAGGGACTGGGAGGAAAACTGGCTGTTGAGACATTTCTATGCCTCTGCTGTTGTGACAGTCAGCTTGTACCATGTGCGTGTTAGGTTTTGATGTACTTTATTAGCATTTCCCTCTCCATTTCAGAGTTGGGTGCTACAGGAACAGATAGGGTATGATCAACTTTTGGTGTGGAGTTCCAGACCTCAACAAAGTAGAAGATCCCGTGACCCTGGGAAGCAACCCTATGTTCTGGTTTGTACATGCTGTAGTAACAATGAAAATCTTTGCAAGTTTCCACAGTATTCTTAAATCTCAGAACAGATAATTGTTCATAAGTTATCTATCTGTATCTAGTTCTCAGGTCATAGGAAAAGAACAGTGGATCTAAAATGAGACATTGAACATCCAGGTCAGCTCCTCTTCCCAAGGCTGTGTTATGGCTTTGAAACAAGAGAAAAGTAACCAAATCCAGTCTAAAGGAAATTTCTGCCTTTGAAAGAAATTAGGGCTGAGAAATGAATGGAATGTACAGTCTGTGTTATACCAGATTAATTTTTTTTACATTTCAGACCTGTGATTTTACCAAGATAGAGAACTCTCAACATGCAAACTCCTTCCATAACTGCAGATCAACTAAATCATCTGTATTCTATAGTCTTAAAGATTTGCCTAGGAAATTGACAATTTATATGACTTGCTCATGGTCACACCGTTCATATGTGTCAGAGACAGGACTTGAAGCCAGGACTTCCTCATTCCAAAATCAAACCTCTATACAGTATATGAAAAAGCCCTGGCTTTGGAATTGGAGGAACTGAGTTCAAATCCTATCTTTCTGGTATGACCTATGTATCCTTGAGCAAGTCACTTAACCAATATGTTCCTTAATTTTCTCATCTGTAAAAGCTCAGAATTTACTTTAATGGTCTTTAAGATCCCTTCTGACTCTAATTCTACAATCTTCTGAACAATTAATGTTTCCTTTTTTATCTCATTTAAAGTAAATTATTTACTAAAATTATGATCTTTTGCACAAAATTTTTAAAATAATATCTTATTTTTTAAAATACTTGCAAAAAGAGTTTTCAATATTCACCTTTGCAAAACTTTGTATTCCAAATTTTTCTCCCTCTCCCCCTCTCTAGGACAGTAAGCAACCTGATACATGTACAATTCTTCTAAGCATATTTCCCTGTTCATCATACTGCACAAGAAAACTCTGATCAAAAGAGGAAAAAACACAATAAAGAAGAAAACAACAAAGAAACAACAACACAACAACAAAAAAGGTGATCCACATTCATTCATAGTTCTCTCTCTGAATGTGGATGGCACTTTCTTTTTTTTTTTTAATTAAAGCTTTTTATTTGTATAACATATGTATGGGTAGTTCCCCAGCATTGATCTTTACAAAGCTTTCCATTACAAATTTTACCCCCAGTCCCTTCCCCTCCCCTAAATGGCAGGAAGTCCATGACATGTTAATATGTGGATGGCACTTTCCATCAAAAGTCTATTGGAATTTTCTTATATCACCTCATTGTTGAAAAAAGCCAAGTTCATCACTGTTGAACAGCACATAATCTTCTTGTGACTGTGTACAATGTTCTCTTGGTTCTGTTCACTTCACTTAGCATCAGTTCATGTAAGTCTTTTCAAGCTTTTCTGAAGTTAACCTGTTCATCATTTCTTATAGAACAATAATATTCCATAACATTCATATGTCATAGCATATTCAGTCATTTCCCAACTAATGGGCGTCCACTCAATTTCTAGTTCCTTGCCACTACAAAAAAAAAAAAAAAAAAAAAAAAGGCTGCTACAAATATTTTTGCACAAGTGAGTCCTTTTCGCTATTTTATGATCTCTTTGGGATACAGACCCAGTAGATTCACTGCTGATCAAGGGGTATGCACAATTTAATAGACTTTGGACATAGTTCCAAATTTGCATGAAATTTTGATTCAAAACATTCACCAAAAATAAGGATGGGACCCAATGGGGGTAGAGGCTCAGGCAAATTTTGACTAAGTCATACTCCTTGACTAGATAAAATAAAAGTGATGGAATTGTGGAGCTGCCACAATTTAATGCAAAGTATTTGAGTGACAGCCACATGCCCAAGGTCCTGATTATTGAATGGAATAAAGCATTAGATACATTACCTAATTATTTCATATGACAAAATGCCTTCTAAAATGCTTTCCTGCTCTAGAATTCAGTGAGCCTTCTCCAAATGTCAAGAGATAAATTTTGCTTGATAAAGCAGTAAAAAGAAAATGTCATGACAATTCCATTCTTAAATCTTATTTTAAGAACTTTCATAACTAAAAATAACAATTAAGAGAAAAAGAAAAAATAAAACAATGGGGGAAATATTAGCAATATTTTTGGGCAAAATCTTGCCTACCAGAATTTATATGGAAATGACACAAATCTATAATAAAATCCCATCTCCAATAATGATCAAAGTATCTGAACAAATAATTCATAGCTCATAAGACCATGGGATCATAGACTTAAATCTTAGAGGCCATCTAGTTCAACTATTTCATTTTACAAATGAGGAAACTGAGGCCAAGAGACATTGTGACTTGCTCAAAGTCACATAAGTAACAGTTAACAGGATTTGAACCAACAAGGGATAGAACCAAGGCCCTCAAACTCCAAATCTGAATTCCTTTCACTGCACCCAAAACAATATGAACATTCAAAAAAAATGCAACCTTAATAATAATAAAAGAAGGGATTAAAACAACTTAACCTATTGATTTTATTAAAAAATAGAATAGTAAAATTATAAAGTTAAATGTTGCCAGATTTCAAGAACAGCAGCAATGCAAATTGATAAATTTTTCTGAAAAAACAATTTGGTAATATATCACAAAAGCCATATGACTGGCCATATTCTTTGATCCCACTATTAGGGATAGATTACTATTACATTAGGAATATATTATATTACTGATATATTATGAATATAATGTATTGTATATACATATATATATAAAGAATATATCCAAAGAATGATTCTTGGAGATCATAGAGTGAAAAAAATTTTTTAAAGAGAATGAAAGGGATAAAGAGCTCAAGTCTCATTAAATGCCAAATAGTTGGGACAGTAGGATAAAAAATTATATATAAACACACAGAATTCCATCACTAGATGATTAATGCTTGGTTAATGAATTTTCTTGACTACAAAAATATTAATTAAAATTGACTATCCTGATAAAAATCCATTAAAATAATCCACTAAAGAGTAAAGGGATTAATATCTGGAATGGTACAGGGGATGGTCAAAATGATAAAATCACAGATCCTGATATCATTAAAGTATTGTCCCATTAGTTGAAAAAAGATAGAAAATGCTGTATCAAGTACAAAGATAAGGGAAAATCTAAGTGAAATACTGCAAAGTTAGAAAGTAAAACTAGGGATAATGTATAAACAATAGTAATCTTCTAAATATAAATATTTACATATTTGAATATGCAACCATAAGTATTTTGACTGAGAGGCAGCATGGTACAGGAGATATGATGTGGGATTTGGAATCAAAGGATTTTTATTTGAATCCCACCTCTCTTCCTTATTTTCTGCGTGACCTTGGGCAAGTAATTTAATGTCTGTGAGTTTCAGTTTCATCATGACAAGGATGAATTCCAGGCTCCTGAAGATTCTTCCTAATTGTAAATGTATGAAGTTACACTGTTACTTACAAGTTGCTATTAATGTTTGTTAAGTTCAAGCTAATTTTAATTGTAGTTTATTAAATACTATATATGTATATTTATATATATATTACATTATATTACTTATATTATATTGTGATGTATTATATCAGAGTATGTCTCTCTGTATCTCATCTCATATTATATAGTATAGTATAGTATAGTATGTTATAACATGCAACATTATATCATATAATTGAAATTTGAGGATTTGAGCTTTCACTTTAGAGATAGGACTGCAACATACTTCCTGGAAAAGCCTAGAGATTTTTTGTTTGGAAGAGGAAATTAAAGTAAGTGTTAGAACTGCAGGCAGCCTCGTAGACAATGAAACAAAGGATAAATGGAACCACAAAGGACCAAATATGGCTGGGACTTGGAAAATAGCTGTGCACTTACTTTGTGAGCCAGAGGTAAAAAGCCCAACTCTGGCAGGCTGGTAACAAGGAAGGAATATGTAATAACCCTTCCTGATGATAAAGCTTGGACAAAAGCTCTCAGCCTGAATGGAAGTGCAGGCTAAGAATCAATCATGCTGCTTCAGGAGACATAATGAGTTAGAAAGGCTCAAAATATCTCCTCTTAGTAGTCACATGGGGCTCTGGCTAGATTGTTATCAATAACATGCTCAAGCCAGCATATACTCTACACAGAATAAGAGAATAATCCTACCACTTCTAAGGCAACAAAAAATAGACAAGAGCCAGGGCTGGGCTGAGGAATACAGCCAACAGTCCATAGCCAGGAATCATGATGGGAAAGAATTTGGAAAAACCAAGACATCAGTGGGAGGCATGAAAAGCACCAGGGCACTATGAAAAGAAATGAAGCAGCTTGATAGGTTAAAGTTAATAGAGAAGTCATCTAAGTACCTTCTTCACTCTGTCCTACAGAGAATCTTCTTTATTTATGACAGCATTCCAGTGACAGAACGTTATGTCTTTGTGTTCCATAGAAATGCTCCGGGGATGTACATAATAGCTAAGCTTGGAACATTATATTTTAACAGCATAGGTTAAGCACAGAGCTGTAACTAGTATTGGGTAAATAGGGCTTTGCCACAGGTTTACATCTGGAGTGGAGGGGAATGCTTCCCCCGTGTAGTGACCATAGTCCTTGTATCTATTTTGTTTTTTGTTTTGTTTTGTTTTTGCAATAGGCTGCCCTCTCCCAGTAAGGCAACTGTCAGGATGGAACTGTCTGGCCCCACTGAAATATGCCTACACTCTGATATCTGGCCAACTGAATTTACCATGGGCACAGTTATGACTACTTAAAGTTCTTTCAAAGCATAATACTACAAGAAAAGTTTAACTATTGGTTGATATTTATAGGCTTGTAAAAAAAAAGAAAAAGAAAAAAGCTTAAGAAATAATCATGTGTTTTGGTATTCTACTACTACCTGCTACCATCTGATCTCCAGCTTCTCAGACAGATCTTTGTCTGTGCACCTTATACCTTCCATCTCTTGCTGGACTCACTGAATCCTGTAGCTCCAGGATCATTTGGCATTCAAAGCCCTTCATAAACTAGCACTCTCCCACCTTTCTGATCTTCTTATACCTTACTCCCTACTACATAGTCTTATTCAGTGACATGAACTTTAAGATACTTATTTCTCTATTCTTATTTCTCTTTCGTGGGCATTTTCTCTGGTTATCCTCATTGCCTCAAATGATGCTCCTTTTCAACTTCTGTCTGTTGTTTTCTTTCTTTCCTTCTTTCTTTTGGAATAAGTTGATCTTTATTTTTTTCATGCAATAGTATTTTATTTTTTCCCCTTAATAGTATTTATCTACTGCTTTCTCAGGCTTCTTTTAAATCCAAACTAAAATTCCATTTTCTAAAAGAAGGCTTTACCAACTTCTCTAAATTCTAGTCTCTTTCTTTTGTTAATTATTTCCTACTAATTCTGTATATGTTTTGTATGGATTTATTTGTTTGCTTTATCTCTCATTAGATTGAGGGCATGGATTGACTCCTATCTTTTTTTTTTAATCTCCCTAGTGCTTAACCCAGTGCTTGGCACATAGTAGACACTTAATAAATGTTCATTGTTTGATTGTATATATTGGTAGTATTGTAATACAATGCAACTTTTTATTCCTTCCGAATTCCTTATCAGTGTTTCATTTCCTTTTGAGTTCTTTTAGTTGTATGCTGTAATGATTATAGAATGGAGTTTGAACAAAGAAGTGGTGCAGGAATAAAAAAATGATTGTGCTGAAGGTTTTTTGCTTTATGCAATGCAGACACAACTTATTGTTCTGTCAGTGAGAGAGGAATGTGGTAAAAGCTAAATTACTACACACAGGGACATTTTAATCCTACACTCAAGAATTACCATTAAGCCATTGAACATAGTCTCTCTCTCAGGGCATGAGCAGATCCTATGCTCAAAATGTCTATTTGGAGACATCCTGAAGATTTTGGTGTCAGTCAGTCTCTCATATGAAGAAGCATAGACTGCTTCTGTTAGTCTATGAGGCCCAAACATATACTACAGTAAGATTGTTATTGTGTTGGTTGCATCTAAGATTAAGACACTTCTAATTTTGTAACTCATATTAATATAGTGCATTCTGGTATGCAAATAACTGTATTTGCAATTATTATCTCCATTTTAAAGATGAAGAAATGGATCCTCTTAAGAATTGTCCATAATAATATTATAGATATTAAAATTATACCTTGAAGATTGCAAAACATTTTTCCTGATTTGATATTTACAATGTTACTGTAAGGCAGATGTTTTTTGTTTGTTTGTTTTATTTTTTGTTTTTTTTGTCTGAGTCTACAATTTAATTGGAAACTCCTGATTTGGAAATTCCCTCTAGCAATGGAGATTGGCAACTCAGTTGTAACTTAAAGTTTTGAGAATTTCTTGAAAAGGTGAAAGGGGGATATTGAGAAACTAAGTGATTTATCCATGATCACATTGCCAGTATGTGTTAAAAGTAGGATTTGAACCCAAGTCTTTCAGACTCCAAGATCTAATCTCTATTCACTATACCAAGCTGTTTCTCCAGTTAGGTAGCAGAGAGATTATTATTCCTATTTGACAGATAATGACTTTGAGATTCAGTGAAGGTAAATGACTTGTCCATGATTACACAGGGATTCTCAGAAGCAGAATTTGAATGTAGCATTGTCTATCTCCAGGTTCAAAATTCTATCCACTATGTCAAAATTCTTGGAATTTTGTGGAACTGTTGAAAATCTACTTCTTAATAGTATGAAATGGAGAAGTAAGAACAGTAGTGGCCTCTAGAGAATTGGGATGTAGGTTGAAAAGGTTTAACCTAAAGTAGGAGGCATGCTTTGGAAAACATGTTGGTACTTTCTTCTGGTGAGTGGATTCTGGTGAATTCTCTCTGGCCCTTGAAAACCTGTGGAAGAAGGTGCTCATTTTGCACTGAGTTAGTCATATACATAGCAGGTATTATTTTAAAAATGTTTTTATTGATGTCTTTTGTTTTTTATATTCCCACAGTTTCTTCCAGTATCCTTTCCTCTTTGCCTTTCTTTCCTTCCCTCCACAAAAATAGTATTTTTAAGTAAAAAATAAAGAAGAAAACAATTAGCATAACTGATCAAAACATGTGCAGTATTGATATTTGTGGACTTGCATTCTGCAAATGGATTGGATGAGAGAATTTTCTCATATCTCTTTAGCCATTCTTGTTCTTTATAATTTTGCAATATTCACTTTTGATGTGTTATTGTGGCTGTTCTTTCTGTTTACATTGTTATAGTGATTGTGTATATGGTTCTCTTGGCTCTCATAGTACATCTTCAAGATGAAAAGCCTCTGGAATAGTAGACAAAATATTCATGTAAATAGCTCCTGAGCATGATTAAGATGGAATAGATTAACATTGTTCTGGATGGATGGATGAATGACTCTTGTTGATGAAAAGACAGTAAAGTTCAGATTCCTAAATCTACAGAGGTAGAGAAAGGTATTATGATTCTGGAGGAAAAAAGATCTCCTGGGAAAGTTCTCTTTACTTTGTGAAGGCAAAGGCTATCATGTAAATAGGTTTATCCCTGGAGAAAAGTGTCATAGGCTCACAAAACAGGGAGTTCTCATGTTCATATCTAATGAAGTACCGATATTTATTATTCAGAGATTTAAATTTCACAAACAGAACCAACAGTTTGATGAGACTATTGTTGTTTTTGTTAAATAACTTCATTAGTTTCCTCAATGCTACAAATTGGGGGGGTATTCTTAGATGGCATATATGAGATTACATGTGTTATTCTTGATCAAGTACTATTTTTTTTTCACAAAAAAGTAGAAGGTTTTACACACAGAGACACACACCATAGTCCTAGGAGAATAAAGAGTGTCAGAAAAACTAGTATGACCTAGGGCTTGAGATAAATGATAATAATTACACAAAGAGCTTTTTTATTCCTATTCAGAGTAGATGGCAAAAATTATAATGCACAGCAGAGTGGAAATAGAATTATTTAGCCTTTTTTGTTTCAGATTTCTCTACCATGAAGAATGATAATTTAGATTGGAAAGACAGAACAAAAATGCTTCCTAGAGACTTGGAGCTGAAGGCAAGTAAAGCAATTAATAAAAGAACATTAGCTATCCATGGTGAGTTTAAGTCACTGGGCATGGGCAAATGATAACCAACATTATTGAGAAAACTTGAAGATATGATTGCTAACTCATTGTCAGAGAAAAGGAAAAGTTTTGAAATGAGCACATTTTCAAAAATAGGGAAAGGTTGAATATTTCACACTGGTGACTAATGAGGGCAACAAAGTAAAAAAGACCTTGGAGTTTTAGTAAGAGGCAAACTCAATATATGGCAGTTGATTTTTTTTTCACTTAATAGTATTTTTTTCTAATTACATGTAAAGATAGCTTTCAACATTCATTTTTGTTAGGTTTTGAGTTCCAAATTTTTCTCCCTTCCTTTCTTATCTCCCACCCTTCCCAAGACAGCAAACAATTCAATATATGTTATACATGCATAATCATGTTAAACATATGACCATATTAGGCATGTTGGGAAAGAACAATCAAAAGAAAAGAGAAAAACCACAAGAAGGAAAAAAATTTAAATGAAAATAACATGCTTCAATCTGCATTGAGTCTCCATAATTCTTTCTCTGGATATGGATGGCATTTTCCATCCTAAATCTATTGGAATTGTCTTGAATCACTGTATTGTTGAGAGAAGTCAAGTCCATCACAGTTGATCATCACATAATCTTGATGTTACTGTGTATGTACAATGTTTTCCTGGTTCTGCTCACTTCACTAAGCATCATTTCATGTAAATCTTTCCTGAAGATTTCTGAATCTGCCTGCTCATCATTTCTTATAGCACAATAGTATTCCATTACATTCATATACCAAACTTGTATAGCTATTCCCTTATTGAGGGGCATCCCCTCCATTAACAATTCATTACCACCACAAAAAGAGCTGCTACAAGTGTTTTTGTTCAGATGGACCCTTTTCTCTTTTTTATGATCTCTTTGGGATATGGATCTAGAAATGGTATTACAGCCAAAAATTATATTGATCTTATCTTGCATTAATAAAAGTGTATTTTTCAAAATGAGGGAAATGCTAATGCTATGGTAATCTGCCCTGATCAAACCAGATAGTATATTGTGTCCATTTCTGGGTCCTATATTTCAAAAGCATCTTTGATAAATTGTAGCATAACTAGAGGAAAAGGGATCAGAATGATGAGGGGACTTGAAACCAAACTATAGGATTCATTGAAATAATTAGGGATATGTCTACTAGATTGAACTAGTCTCTAACCTGTAGGTGGCTATGGACCTAAAAATGGTATTACAGCCAAAAATTATATTGATCTTATCTTGCATTAATAAAAGTGTATCTTTCAAAATGAGGGAAATGTTAATGCTATGGCAATCTGCCCTGGCCAAACCAGACAGTATATTGTGTCCATTTCTGGGTTCTATATTTCAAAAGCATCTTTGATAAATTGTAGCATAACTATAGGAAAAGGAATCAGAATGATGAGGGGATCTGAAACCAAACTATAGGATACATTGAAATAATTAGGGATATGTCAACTACATTGAACCAGTCTCTAACCTGTAGGTGGCTAGAGCTGAACAGAGAAGAGCAGGCAAGAGATAGGAGAGTCAGGAATCACATAGAAGTTTAATTTGTTTGTGAGGAAAATGGTTTGCAAGTAGAGTCCTTCTTAAGAAAGGAAGGAAACTAGACATGTGCTGGGGCTCCCTGAGTGGGGGACCCACTTGAGTGTGAGCAAATATATACATACACACAAATAAACATACATACACACACACACACACACACACACACACACCTCAATGGCAACATATTGAACTGTAGCTCTGACAACTACAGGTAGCAGCAACAATAAGATGAGTCTGATTCATAGCAATGCTTCATTACTAGAACATGGGTACTACAGATGCTTTGTCTGAGTTCAGACAACACCTGGGGTTGGTATGAAACAGTTCTGAAATTTTGTTGTGGCTGAGTTCATCTAGAGGTAAATGCAAAAGATTGTTACTATGCCAAGCTTTAGACACAGCTTGTTTGCTAGACCTTACCTCTGGAAAACAGGTTGATTCCTAATAGTGAAATAAAAGAAGAGCAAAAAGAGAAGGGTGGTTTTGGCATGGGGATTCTGATAGCCTGGAAAAGAGAAATCTGATGGATTACATATCCATTTTCTTCAAATATTTGAAGAACTATGCAAAAATGAAATAGGTTACCTCAGGGGACAATGAATTATCTATCACTAGATATTTCAAACAGAAACTGAATGACCACTTGTTGGGTCATATTATAGATGGCATTCATGCTTTGGGTTTGGGTTGAATTAGATAACCTCTTATAATTCTGTGATTCAAGAAAAGTTCTTGCCAAGAACACAGATTGGTAAATATGGAAAACACATGCTCTACAATATCTAAAAGGATCAACAGAATATGAGCCTGTAGAAAGAAACTGAAAAAAACCTACATAATCTCAACACTTCCACTTTTAAATGTTTTTTTAAAAGGAAATGTGTAATTAGAATTATCATTAATACTTGCTTATATCCACTACACCAACTATAAAGCTGTGGCATTATATATGTCTACTCCAAAAACAACAAAAAATTTCAATCAATTAATCAACCAATAAATATTTTTAAGCATCTACTATGTATCAGGCACTGAGACAAAAAGAAACAAAAGACAGTTCCTGCCCTCAAGAAGTCTATAAACTAATGGTGAAGAAATCAAACAAATAAATCTATACAGAATCTACAGGAAATAATTAACAGAGGGAAGGAAAGAATTAAAAGGAGTTGGGAAAGGTTCCCTGTAGAAGATGGAATTTTAATTGTGACTCAAAGAAAAGCAGGGAAGTCATTATAGAGAGATGGCAAAGAGAACATTCCAAGTATGGAGGATAGATAAAATGTCCAGAGATAGAAAATCTTATTTGTGGAACTGCAAGGAAGTCATTGTCAATGAATAAAAGAATATGTACTGAGGAGTAAAAGATGAGTAGAAAGGTAGGAGAGGGCTGGTTATAAAGGGCTTTGAAGCAGAGGATTTTTGTATTTGATCTGGAAGTAATAGAGAGCTACAGTCGTTTATTGCACAGAGGGTCATATAATCAGATCTGGGCTTTAATAAAAATCATTTTAATGGCTGAATGGAAGGTAGATTGGGGTGGGGAAAGATTTAAGGTAGGCAGATCCATCAGCAAGCTATTGTAATAGTCTAGGTATGAGGTAATAAGAGCCTGCACCAGAATGTTGGCAATATCAGAGAAGAAAATGGATTATATTAGAGGGATGATGCAAAGATGAAATGGACAGACTTTGGCAACAGATTGGAGATGAGGAATAAAAGATAATGAAGAGTCGAGGGTAACTTCTATGTTGAGAGTGGAGGGACTGGGAAAATGGAGATGCCTTTGTCAATAATATGAAAGGTAAGAGAGGAGAAGGATTTAAGGGAAGGGATGAGTTATATTTAGACATCCTGACATTTGAATGAAGCTTGCTGTGAATATAAGGCCTGTATCTGATGCTTCACTTTACTATGTTAGAGTTATGTCCACCCATAAAATAATGAATGGCACTGAGCAAGACACCTATTACTTAAAAAAAAAAATCAGTGAATCTATGATTTTATTGAGGTGGCTGATTTAAAAAAAAATCAGTCTAATCCACTATTTTGCTCAAATTAAATTAAAACACTGTTAACAGTCAATGATTGTTTATGAAATTTTTACTAATTGGCCAACTCAAGGGACTGTTAGCCAATTACGTCATAGTATGGACAATTTGTGTTCTTTAACTATCTGGCTTTTCCTGTGTGTATTGTTAGACCATTTTCTTTTGAGTATTGCGCATCTAATTGAGAAAACAATAATATTCTGTGGTTAGTCCTCTTCCCAATGATAATATCTGGAGGAGCTCATCATTAATATTAAATATTTTATCTTACAAAAAGGGAAAAAAAATAAGAAAAACAAAGAGATCTTGAATTTTTATTATTTAGTTCTTAATCAATGGGCCAAGGACCCCTGATAGAAGTAGAAGAGATATCACAAAGAACACACAAACCCATAAGCACTTCAAGAATTACCATTTTAATTTTTGCTTAGTTTCATTAAAATATGCAGCATGACATGGTATAACCAATTAACAAATATAACTTTTATAAAAAGAATAATTTTCCTTATATTTATATTTGTGCCTGTTTTTCAGAAAAATTTAGATTCTGTTATGAATCAAAAAATTTGATTTAACAGTCCTATTGAATCAATGGTACTTTTTTCATTTTCTATTTTTTCAATTAGGAGAGGCATGTTTATTTTTTTAATTTTAAAAAGGAGTTTTTGAACTCAGAGCAACTTGATAGACTTGTAGTCAGGAAGACCTGAATTCAAATGTAAGATTTAGATACTTCTTAAGTATGTATCCTTGGAGAATACACTGAATTGGTTGTGTAAGGGAAAAATGAGATAAATTTTTTTAATTAATACTTTTTATTTGCAAAACATATGTATGGGAAATTCTTCAACATTAACCCTTACAAAGCTTTCTGTTACAAATTTTTCTCCCCTACTCCCCACCCCTCCCCTAGATGGCAGGATATCCACTACATGTTAATTATGTTAAAATACTTGACAAATCGAATATATGTATACTTATTTCCACACATCATTTTTGTGCAGGAGAAATCGTATCTACAAGAAAGAATGATCAGATAAAGGAAATACAATGCAAACAAACATCAACAGAGAGCATGAAAATGTTATGTTGTGGTCCACATTTCACATCCCTCTCTCTGGATGTATATGACTATCTTCATCGCTGAACAATAGGAACTGTTTTGAATCATATCATTGTTGAAGAGAACCATGTCCATCAGAATTGATCATCGTATAGTCTTGTGGCTGTGTATAATGTTCTCCTGGTTCTGCTGATTTCACTCAGCATCAGTTCATGCAAGTCTCTTCAGGCCTTTCTGAAATCGTCCTGCTGGTCATTTCTTACAGAACAATAATATTCCATAACATTCATATACCATAATTTATTCAGCCATTCTCCAATTGATGGGCATCCTTTCAATTTCCAGTTTCTTGCCACTATAAAAAGGGCTGCCACAAACATTTTTGCACATGTGGGTCCCTTTCCCTCCTTTAAAATCTCTTTGGGATATAAGCCCAATAGAAATGCTGCTGGGTCAAAGGGTATGCACAGTTTGATAACTTTTTGAGCATAGCTCCAAATTGCTGTCCAGAATGGCTGGATCCGTTTACAGTTCCACCAACAATGCATCAGTGTCCCAGTCTTCCCACATCCCCTCCAACACCTGTCATTATCTTTTCCTGTCATTTTAGCCAATCTGACAGGTGTGTAGTGGTACCTCAGAGTTTTCTTAATTTGAATTTCTCTTATCAATAGTGATTTGGAGCACCTTTTCATATGACTATAAATAGTCTTAATTTCATCATCTGAAAATTGTCTGTTCATATCCTTTGACCATTTATCAATTGGAGAATGGCTTGAATTCTTACAAATATGAGACAATTCTCTATATATCTTAGAGATGAGACCTTTATGAGAACTCTTAAATGTAAAGATGATTTACCAATTTGATGCTTCCCTCCTTATCTTGTCTGCATTAGTTTTGTTTGTACAGAAACTTTTTAACTTAATATAATCAAAATTATCTATCTGGTGTTCAATTAAGAGTTCCAGATCTTCTTTGGACATAAATTTATTCCAATGAGATAAAATTTTTAAAGTGCTTTACAAACGTTAAAGCACAACATAAATGTCAACCATCATCATTATCATCATCACTTACAAAGAATGGTGGACATTGCACAGCTTCAATCAACGCTATCATTATAAAAATATGATCTTTTATAAAAATTTTCCCTAAAAGTCTACCTTTTTTTCTCCTAGTTTTTCATTGTTATGCTTTAAATTAGTATAGGTAATTTTCATAAAAAATTTTAAATACATAATAAAATGGATTTGTGACTTATAGTCTCCAAATATTCCTCCTTTAGTTTATATATAATCATTTCCCTTTATTCTTCTTGGTGGATGTAAGGTAATAATACTGTCCATGTTTTTTCTAAGCATTTTGTAGCTTTCCTTCTTTCTGGTTTCTTGAACTCAATTTTTCAACATTTTCAAAATTGTGGTGCCTACAGTACAAATTTTCTGTCTTTACTCTTGGTCTGGTCCAGCTTTTCTTCCTGAAATCCTCTTAAATGACATTTTCACTTTCTGAAAAGCACATCCAATGCTAAAGTTATCAAATGTGATGATTCCAATGGGATCAAAGCTGAAAGTATATTATTAAAGAAATGCTGACAAATTGTTTTTGCGTATGCCTATTTCTTGTCCTACTAATTTTACCTTCAAATATTCTTGAGATGATATGACTTAATTGGATCTCACACCAAACTTTCTGCAGCCTTTTTTCCTCTATTATTCATTGATGTTTTCGGAACTGATTCTGCTCATAGTATTTCATCATCTTTCACCATATAACATTTTGCAAATGAATTTGTTCTAAATTAGTACTGTGCTTGGCCGCCCTTTCTCTTTACTTGGCTAGAGAATCAAGTATTTGCTGGCTGCAGTGGTTTCTGAACTCTTTCAAACTCCTTATTCTGACAATTAGTTTATATTGGGAAAAATCCTGGGGTAAATAGTGATGAATAATCAATATCTTTTCCTTTATCCATTTCCCATTAAAAAATAAATCACTTGTTTAAATAAATTAGTTTGAAGCTATCATAATTGAACCTAGTGTTTTAATTTTATTTTTATACTTTTTGTTAATTTGGAATTGATGTTGACCCTTGCTTTAATTGCTTGGCCTATGCAATAAATGGCTGATTTAGAAATCAATCCTGTGTCAATAACTGGTCATTACTTATATTTAGATATAATAAATTTCCTCTTTTGTCACATTTTGCTATTTGTTATTTCTACTACTGCTTCCTAAATTTTTTTTGAAGAAATCATTCCTATAGTGGATAGAGCACCAGTCCTGAAGTCAGGAGGAACTGAGTTCAAATCTAACCTCAAGCATTTAATACTTCCTGGTGTAATGCCAGAGAAACTGAGGCAAGAAAGAGATTAATTTTTAATCTTTTAATTGTGGACAGTTTAGGCTAGCTGGACAAATGGAACTAATGTTCAAAAATTTATTTTATCCTGAGTAACTGAGGCAGGAACCTTTTATAGGTTTTATCTTTTTTTTTTTTTTAAGCTAAATAGGATATATGGTCTGAGTATACAAGGCAGATAAGGGGGATGAGGCAGACAAGCCATAATTCCAGGAGAGGATCATAACTTATTCCTGACATAATGAGGGTCAAGATAAGAAGGTCAAGGGCAGGAGACAGAGAGGAAAGGGACAATAATCAAAAGGAGGGGGAATTATACCAACAAGGATTGAGATAAAGTACCTGGAATTTTATGACTCAATGGTATTTCAATACTTCTTTTTTGACTCAATTCTCCCAGTCCTAATGGCAAGGAAAAGAGGGGGCTGTAATAATTTTATTCAGGGCATAATTCTGGCTGTGTGACCCTGGGCAAGTCACTTAACCCCAGTTGCTTTAGCAAAAAAAAAAAAATCATTCTTTATATATAGATATGAGTCTACAAATCTTTTACCTCTGACATCTATTTGTTGTGAGCCATATTTTTATTTTGTACCAAATACGTATGTGTGTATATGTGTGTATGTATTATGTAACATATATATCTTTATATACACACACACATAATATATTAACTTGGTTTGGAGCAGGATAATGGCAAATCATAGAATTTCTATATCTTCATTTTCTGCAAGAGATGTTGGCTCATGTGCTACAATTGTCCTTATGATATTTCTTTTGTTTTTGCTCATGAGTACTACAAGGAGACATGACCAAGGATCCCATAAAATTAGACTTCTTTTTCTTTTGAGTTTGCAAACTAGATCCCAATTAGTTTAAATAAGGAATCCCTTAAACTGATCAAATATGTTTAAATTTACATTATCAAATTTTAAAGTATGTAAAATATGGTAATTGGTTCCAGCCCAATGGAAATATGCAGTGGGAGTAATGTGAATATTTCAAAATATGTATTTTTTTTTCCTAATCAGTACTGATCAGTAATCAGTACAACCCACTCTTCAACTCCTTTACTTGTCTCTCCAAGGAGAACTTATGACCCATATTTCCATTTTTCTGTGACTTCTTTATATCTTGCAGTTTTGTTTCTAGAAAGAATATAAATATTTACATGATTCAGTCTCTTTTATATATAAACTCATTAGCTAGTCATTAGAAAAGGATCTCACATTTATAGCGCTAAAAGTTAAATTAGTATTTTAAAATGGTTTAAAATCTGTATAAATCTAAGTACCCTCTAAGGATATTCTGCTAATCTACAAGTGCCAATGCAGAAAGGGAAGGGTGCAAATTGCAAAGAGCACTGAAGCCATTTGGTATTTTGTTTGGATTTATAGGTTGCCATTACCAAAAAAGTTCTTACCTAATGTTTAAACAATGGTGAGCCTCTCTACCCTTAGCTATTTTTGGTCCTTAGAAAACAGATAAAAATCTCTTACTAGTACTAGACTGAAAAATCTTTCCAGCATAACAGAATCTACTAGAAGTTACAATTTATCTACTTATTTATTAGTTTATTTGTTCATTTATTTATCTATCCATCTAACTAATTATTTATTTGCATATTTGTTTATTGGGGCTAGGTCTCCCTATCTCACCCAGGTTGGAAACCTAGAGGCTCCTCACCTGGTCCCAATACTGACTGGCTTGGCTATTTTGAACTATTCTACTTCCAAACTGACCTGGTTGACCACATGTTACACAATCTGGTCTACCTCTCTAACCCTTACTTCTAGTGGCCAGTTTACTTATGAGTTTAACTTACTACAACACAGAACTCTTGATCTTAAGCAATCTATTAGTCTCAGTCTCCCCAGTAGTAGGGACTACAGGAATGTATCAGTACCCAGATAGAATCTATAATTTATTAATGTAAATCTTGAGAATCCAGAATTACCTTCATGCTACAATGTGATAATTGCTTACCACTTAAGAATCATGTCATATACAAAATTATACAAAACCTGACAAAGAATCTCTTGCTGTATAATGGGAGAGAAGATTCCATTACATTTCATTCTGATTGCATCTTTCTTTTCTCAAAAGATACTAAATAACATACTGCAGCATTTAAGTCTATTGTTCAGTGTATATAATCACACACTAGTTGTCAAACCTGGAAGAAAAGTACTAAATACTAGTTCCCCGAATCATGGATTTCAGATTATATCACCTATCCTGGAAGCTTTGATGGAGAAAAGCTTCCCTGCATATCTATTGAATAACAAGCATATATAGTTCTCAGCAAAGGATATCAAATTGCCTTGCATCTTGAGCTGATAGGAAATTATCTAAGAAGTTCAAGCCATTTATTACCAGCAACAGGAATTTTTATCCATCACAGATACTTTTAAAAGTGATATTATTTTATTACTGTAAAAGAAGGTGCCCACTATCTTGATGACACTGAATGTAGCTTATCTGGAAATTGTTCTCACTGAAAACCTAGGCTTGAAACCATTTTTGGTAACCTGGAATTGATGCTGGTACTTAAAAAAAAACATTAAGGGGTGTATTACAGGCTAAATTAATTGGTATAACCTGCCAAAAGCACTTTTGGATTCCATCATCCATCCAGTGTTAGCTATCACTCTTAGTTTTGTATCATCTGAAAATTTTATAAATATATTGGTTTGATTACTTTCTTGTTTTCATCCTCTTATCTTCCCTGCCTTCCATCCTCTATTCATAACTTTTAAAAATCAAAGTTGGAGATTTGTTTTCTTTTAGTTTTTTTTTTATTCTTTGGCAAAAGGAATGACTCTCTGGGTAGGGGATAGGAGAGGGATACATTAGAAAGTAAAGGTGATCTAAAATATGCATTAAATTTCTTATAATGATTAGATTGGTGAGCTCTCTATGATTCAACATTAATTTCTTCAAATTACAAATTAATTTCTAAGTGAAAAAAAGAGGGATGACTATAAAGGACAATCTTCTAATTTTCTAACCATTGCCAAGTCATATGAGGAAGAAAAAGAACCACGGAACAAGTTCTACAAGGCAATAAGATAAATGCTTTTAGAAAAAGGAATTCAAAAGCTTTAATTCCATGATAAAAATATAGACAAAAGAAGAAATAGTTAAATATGAGGGCCATGATTCAAAGAATAAAAGTTTAGAATAGAGAGAAAGAGAAAGAATAATGAAGAGAATAACAAAAGAAATCCTTTTAAGGAGAAAGATGCAAAAACAAAATTAAAAAGCAAATTGAAAGGTGGTGAAGGCAGATTTTTACTTAATCATTTAACTGAGAGAAAAAAAAGAGGGGAAGAATTAGAAAAATAGATGAAAAGGAAGAAAGGGAAAGTAACAAAGCTATACTCCAAAACTAAAGAAAGGGATAACAAAATCAAAGAAATGGCATTGGCTGGGTGAAAAATTTGAGGATGAGAAGAGAGGTAGTAAAAGTAAGGTTATCTATTGCAATTGGCTTCTAATTTTTTTGGGGTGTGGGATTACAAGAAAGATGCTTATTTCCTTAATCTTTTTTTAAATAGTATTTTACTTTTTTCAAATATATGTAAAGACAATTCTCAGCATTCATTTTTATAAAACTTATTTCAAACTTTTCTCCCTCCCTCACTTATCTCCTCCCCTCCCCAAGACAGCAAGCAGTCTGATATGTTGGAGTCCAGCTTCAGTGAAAACCAAGAGTGCAAATATCTGGGACCAGGCAGAAGATATACAGTACAGTTTTCGTTTATTAATCTGAAATGTCAATCTTAAACATACCTGTTTAGACTAGTGTTACAACATTAGCTACTTTCAGTTGACATCATTATCCCTCCAGGGTTAATGTACATTCCATATTATGCACATTCCATACTTTGACATTTCAGAATCCACCCCAACTATCAATACTACAGAATTATAAATAGCCTAGTTGTGATGCTCATCAATATCAACATTGTAAATAGCTGCAGTGTTTTATCAATAGTGAGGTACTTGTTGAAACAGAGCAGTAAATACTAGAAATTATCATACTAATGTATTTACCTCAAGTATGACCTTCATTGTTAAGGGGTAAATAATATAGTTGAAACGCTTTGTTTCCTGTGGCATGCATTTTCCTAAATTTTACCTGGAGTTTATCTTTCAAAGATAGAAGAGATGGTGAACCAATATGGGCATAGACCCACTGGCTTTCTACACTGATATATGCAATTCTTTTAAACATATTTCCTATTTGTCATGTTTTGCAAGAAAAAATCAGATCAAAAGGGAAAAAAAAAAAACATGAGAAAGGAAAAAAAACCTAAGCAAACAAACAACAATAAAAGGTGAAAATACTATGCTTCACTCCACATTCAGTCTCCATGGTTTTTTCTTTCTGGGTCTACTAGAATTTAGGCTTCTAATTATTTGGGTGTGTTTTGTTAATCATAGATTATCAAAGTTGTAAGGTACTACCTAATCCAACACATAAATGAAAAAAGAATCCCCTTCAAAACACAACTTACAAATAGCTTTTTCCAAAAAAACTCTAGTGAAACAGAGCCAAAACTATCTCCTGAGACAGCTCATTCCACTTTTGGAAAGTTATAATTAGCCATATGGTTTTTTTCTTATATGAAGAGTAAACTCTTCTATTTGTGACTTTTCACCCACTTGTTCTATGCTCTGTGGTAAAGCAGAATAAATTTATTTCCTCTTCAGTGGAGGGACTTTAAATATTTTAAGGCAGCTATTATATATCCCATTCCCTTCTCAGTATTTTCATAGAGAGGTATGTCATAAGAGAAAAATCAGTGGCAAAGTTATTCCAAAGATTCTCCCATCTTTGCTCCTAATTTTTTGGACTTTTCCACCTGTGTCTCAACTTCCTTCTTACCCTAGAGATACCTCCACTCCAAATCGCCTTCCTCTCAGAAGAGAGTTACTATGGCTAAGAAGCTTCATGTGAGAAAGTCCCCAGATCAATCTTGCCACTTTCTCTCCCATTTATACTCCTGACTCATCAGACATTTATATCATGCCCTGGTATGGGCACCTGGCCACATCTCCCCCCACTTCAGTTTTTAGCTTTTTCTTATGTGTTGTATGCTTTATTATAATGTAAGCTCCTTGGGAGTGGAAACTTTCTTCTTCTTGTATTTCAATAGTTATCATATGGTAAGTTCTTAGTAAATGCTTTACCTATCTCTCTCTCTCTCTCTGCTTATTTATCTAGAACTTAACACAGTACCTGACACACAGTAGGCACTTAAAAAATACTTTTAACATGGTTTGGCCTTTTTACCCTAAGGACTGCTGGTCCTTTCCATCTCACTAGCTGAAACTTCTTATCTGTGTTGTTTCCCCCATTAGAATATGAGTTCCTTCCCATGAAGAAAAATGCTATCTACCTCTAGAGAGGCAACTGATGAATTCTGAATGCAGATTGAAGTATATTTTTAAATGGTATTTTTATTGTTTTATTTTGTTCATTTCCTTTTATAACAGCTAATTTGGAAATTTTTTTATGACTTCACATCTATAATTAATATCAAATCATTTGACTTCTCAAGGAGAAGGGAAAAGTGGAAGGGAAAAAGAATTTGGGACTCAAAATTTAAAAAAAATATTTTTTCTTATTTTACTTTAAAAATTTTAATAGTATTTTTTCCAAATACATGCAAAGATAGTTGTCATCATTCACCTTTGCAAAAATCTTGTGGTCCAAATTAAAAAATAATTGTTGGGGCAGCTAGGTGGCACAGTGGATAGAGTATCAGCCATGAAGTCAGGAAGACCTGAATTCAAAACTAGTCTCAGACACTTAACACTTCCTAACTGTGTGACCCTGGGCAAGTCACTTAACCCCAATTGCCTCAGGGAAAAAATTGTCAAAAAAAATTTTACATGTGTTTGGAAAATATTTAGTGAAATAAATAAAAATAATTTTCAAAAAAAATGAACTTCTTGAGAGCAGGGACTATCTTGCTTTTCTATTTGTACCTCTAGAACTCAGCATAGTGCTTTGCACATTAATTTTGTGATTAAAAACTATTTCTTCTTCAACTCTCCTGACTTCCCTTTCTTTTTAGTTCAGTTATTTCCTGAGGGCTGATTGGACTGGGGAAGAGAGGCAGGCAGAGGCCAAACTGCATTTGACCAGTCTTGACTTTCTAAAAAATGGACAACAAAGATGTATTGGTCACAGGTACTTGAGGAGGTACAGATAGATTTCCAAATGTCTTGCAAATATTTTATTGATTGTTTTTACATCAGTGCCACTTTTTACTGACTACCCTAAATAATGGAACCTAAAGAATCCATTTGAATGGGAACACATTGATGACAGACCTTTTGCCTTTCTTTGTATATTCAGGGCTTAGTGAAGTACCTAAATGTGGTAAATATTTAATAAATGCTTGTTGACTTACTTATTGATTAACTTCTAACCTCACAAAATTATTATTAAAAATAAATAAATCCAATTAAGCAAAAGAAACCACCACATTGACCAAATCTTTTACTATTATCCCTTTCTGATCTTTTGACTATGATCCCTGAGAAATCACGAGTACTTATGGGTCAAAAAAGCAAAGATATGTTGTAGACCTGCTCTACCTTTATTTCTGCTCAGCAGCACAACATTTAATAAAATCTTTCTCAGAAAAGAAGTCAGTAAAATCTTTAAGTTCTCTCAGCTAAAGTTATTGGACCTAAAACACAGGGGATAGAAGAAGAGTTTAAGATAAAGAGGGTAGGAAATGACTAAGTAAAGAGGGAGGAAAGGATACAGAGAAAGAGAGAGAGAAAATGGGGAAATTGAGGTTACCAGCAGTTGTTTCAGTTTTAACAGATTGCCTATTTTTAAACTGGGTTGTGTGGGGTGTTCAGGAGGACCACCCTGTCTGAACCACCTTTGTGCTCCAGGAAATTTTGCAACTTTGAGGCACCTAGTAGGTTCTTTTTTAGGGGAAAAATCACCTCAGGGGTGGACATCATAACTTGGACTTCTGACTGGATGTCATAAATGTGAGTTTTGTCAATAGAACTACTTGAACAAAGAATTTGGCTATAGCAATAAAGGTCCATTTAAGACAACAAAAAGTTAACTCTCCAATAGATAAATGGTCAAAGGATATGAACAGACAATTTTCAGCTGATGAAATTAAAACCATTTCTAGCCATATGAAGAGGTGCTCCTAATCACTACTGGTCAGAGAAATGCAAATTAAGACAACTCTGAGGTACCACTACACACCTGTCAGATTGGCTAAAATGACAGGAAAAGATAATGACGAATGTTGGAGGGGATGTGGGAAAACTGGGACATTGATGCATTGTTGGTGGAAATGTGAACGGATCCAACCATTCTGGAGAGCAATCTGGTTCTATGCTCAAAAAGTTATCAAACTGTGCATACCCTTTGACCCAGCAGTGTTTCTATTAGGCCTGTTTCCCAAAGAGATTTTAAAGGAGGGAAAGGGCCCCACATGTGCAAGAATGTTTGTGGCAGCCCTTTTTGTAGTGGCTAGAAACTGGAAACTGAAGGGATGCCCATCAATTGGAGAGTGGCTGAATAAATTATAGTATATGAATGTTATGGAATATTATTGTTCTGTAAGAAACGACCAGCAGGACAATTTCAGAGAGGCCTGGAGAGACTTGCATGAACTGATGCTGAGTGAAATCAGCAGAACCAGGAGATCATTATATACGGCAACAACAGTACTATATGATGATCAATTCTGATGGACATGGCTCCCTGAAACAACGAAATGTTTCAAACCAGTTCCAATTGTTCACTGAAGAAAGCCATATACACCCAGAGAGAGGGATATGAAATGTGTGGACCGCAACATATCATTTCCATGATCTCTATCGATGTTTGTTTGCATTGGGTTTCCTTTCTCAGATATTTTTTGTTCACGTAGATACGATTGTTCTTGCACAGCAAGATAAGTACGGAAATATGTATACATATATTCGACTTATCAAATATTTTAACATAATTAATTTGTAGTGGATTTCCTGCCATCTAGGGGAGGGGAGGGGAATAGGGGGGGAAAATTTGTAATGGAAAGCTTTGTAAGGATCAATGTTGAAGAACTACCCATACATGTTATGCAAATAAAAAGCTTTAATTTAAAAAAAAAAAAAAGACAACAAAAGGTTACTTAAGAACAAAAAGCCCACTTAAGGACCAAGATACTCCTATCTGTGCTCCTCTCTGCTTGCCTCAGGGAGTAGTTTAAACAAAATTCAGGCCTTCTCTTGTTACTGCTCCTCCCAAGAAGCTACCAAGGACCTGGGATCTTTTTTGGGGGCTCTCATTTACCTGATCATTGTCAAGGTCAACCATCTCAGCAGATAGGCTAAATCAAAACAATTGGTCTCAAACCCATCAGTGAGGTGGGGGTTATCTACCCCAAGCTTGTGAAGACTTTCCCTCGAAGAATGGGTAGATGAGAACAATTTGTTCCAATAGCTAGGAAGGTAGAAAATGAGGCTGATAACTTTGTGTAACTTTGCCTCATTTAAATTGAATTCAGGGCAAATATCACTGTGATGTTATTGATTTTCTTCAAAAGCAAACACAAATAACAATCCTTGAAGCACAGTTGCTGTTGTTCAGTCATTTCACTCATGTCCTTCTCTTCATGACCCTAGTTGGGGTTTTCTTGGCAAAGGTGCTTGAATGATTTGTCATTTTTCTTCTCCATAAAAGAAGGTAGGAGGTGCAGTGGATAGAGTGCCAGACTTGGGATTCAGGAAGCCTCATCTTCTCGAGTTCAAATCTGGCCTCAGACACTTACTAGCTGTGTGACTCTGGACAAATCACTTAATCCTATTTGTTTCAGTTTTCTTGAAAAGAAAATGGCAAACCACTTTGGTATCTTTGCCAAGAAAATCTCAAATGGGATCACAAAAAGTCAAACTGAACAACAAAATTAAAAGATCTCAGTGATATCCTACAAACACTTTTTGGGAAATAGTTACTTAAAGTTTTATTGTTTTGTTCTGTTGTGCCACAGTTTCCCTGTTTCAGTCTCCCTCAGTTGCTGTTTCAGTCTCCCTTAATTGTTCTGTCCCAGAATAGCAATCCCCGCTTCCTGACCTTCAGCAATAATTGGACTCATATTCCAAAGGAGTTATAAAACCTCCAGATGGCCAGCCTCGACATCCCCTTTATCTGTATGACCCAGACTTACTGTCTTCTCCCAGTTTCTGGCATCCTTTACTCCTTACCTGCCAGAACTGAATTTGTGGTTTCCTTGGACACCAGATGTGCTCAGGTGTTCCCATGAGTTCTTTGTCTCCCTGGGCTATGGAGATTATAAAATTCGTGATCCCCACCAATGAGATGCTGAATGCTTTGTATTATTCAGTTGGCTGACATGGCTGTCTTGTCAGTCTCTGGGCTGGACTGTGTGCTTTGAGACCTGAGTCCCACCAGTCCTGATCCATAGCTATGGATTCTGAACTCTCAATTAACATCAATAAAGCATTACCTAATTTCCAATGTGTGATACTGCCTCATTTTCTCCCTGAGCATTACAGTTCTTCAGTCCAAATATGTTGAAAATTTTAACATAGTGTTCAGCTTGTGCTGAAAAGTAAATGAATTATTGGAAAACAAGAAGCTTGTATTATCCTCTCATTTTCTCTGTATCTCTATTTACCCTTTGACTTTGACTTTGACTCTGAGATCAAAACTTAAATCCTGGCCTGCCAAAGGCTGTAGACATCTGTGATCAGTCCTTTCCTAATAACTGAACAAGACAAAATGCACTATGCTAGGTATTGAGGAACAAAGCAAAATAAAGAGGATATGATCCTTATCTCCAAAGAGATTATAATAATGAGACTAAAATTTTTTTTTAACAATTGCCCAAATTTATATATTCAAAATAAATTTGTCCTATGGAGAAATCATCTTGTTTTGATGTTCTTAGTATAACAAAATTTTAAACTCAATTCACTTCAATAAAGGTTTGATAAACATATTATATGGTGCTTAGAGCTGGAGATACAAATTAGAAACAGAAAGACAGGCCCATCCCTCACAGAGTTTACACTTCAGTGGGAGAAGAAAATATACAAAAAGGAAGCTGAAAATCTGGGAGGGCCTTGATGAAAGCAGAATGGAATTCAAAGAGCTCAGATGGTGGGAAATGGGAGGCTTTGAGCTCTGAGTCCTCCTAAAGTAGTGGCCTTGGGAACAGTATTTGCTCTGCCTCCCAGGCTTCCAATCAGATGGGCAGAGGCCATTGAGGAGACTGATTGGGTTTGACTAGCAAACTTGATGCAGTCTTGGGGATGATGGGTTATTTGATCATGAATATTTTCCTGGGAGAACAATGGTGGAATCAAATCCAAGGAATAAAGTTGGTAGAAAATAATTTTTAAAGAATTCTATTGGGGGCAGCTAGGTGGGGCAGTGGGTAGAGCACCAGCCCTGAAGTCAGGAGGACCTGAGTTCAAATCTGGTCTCAGACACATAACAGCTGTGTGACCCTGGGCAAGTCACTTAACCCCAATTGCCTCAGTAAAAAAAAAAAAAAAAAGAATTCTATCTATGCACATCCTTTTTTTTTTTTTTTTTGGACAATATCTAAAACTGAAGTTCAAGGATGTGGGTTCAAAGGTACAAAGCATATAGAAAGTAAATGCAAAGCAATCAGAAGAGGATATTTTAGCAGGATTCAAGAAAAGTCTCATATAGAATATGAGAATTGAGTTGAATCATATAGAATATGAGAACTGAGTTGAACTTGGAAGAAAACTAGGGATTAGAGACCATTAAATATAATCCTCTAATTTTACAGATAAAGAAACTAAGGCTAATTAAAGGGTAAGTGATTTACCTGAGATCCCACATGTACAAAGTGTCTGAAGCACAATTTCCTCATGTTTTCTGTACTCCAAACCTAGCACTCTATTGTGTCACTTAATTGTCTCTATGTGTTAAAGGGAGAAATGTATATGGAGGTTGGAGTTAGATTGTGAAAGGTTTGAATATCAAATGCAGAAGGATGGTTTTTATTCTAGAAGCAAAAGAATTCTAATTCTTGGCTTCTGGATTCTAATCCTAGGATTCTAAATCCTAGGTCATGGGCAGTTTAGAGTACAGTAAGTACTTGTTTCTGTACAATCACTTTATGATCCCATTTGGGGTTTTCTTGGCCAAGATACTAAAGTGATTTATCATCTCCTTCTCCAGTTTGTTTTAAAGATGAGGAAACAGGCAAACAGTGACTTGCCTGGGGTCACACAGCTATTATCTGAAGCCAGATTTGAACTCAGAATGATGAACATTCCTGATTCCAGGCCCCCTGTGCCACCTAGCTGACCAAATGTTTGACTTTTTTTATGACCCCATTTGGGTCACTTGGAGGCAGCTGATGGCTTATGGATAGAGCACTGGACTCAGGGAGAGTTGAGTTCAAATCTAATCTCAGATACTTGCTCCCTATGTTTCCCTAGGAAGGTGCAAGGAAGGTGCTGATGTGAATTGGTAGAAAGAATTTCCTCAGTAAGGATTTCCCTAAATAAGTGAAATTACAAGTCTCCAGCCTGACAAAATGGATCTACTGGATCTACTGGAAAAGGAAATGGCAAGCCACTCCAGTATCTTCACCAAGAAAACCCCAAATGGGGCCATGGAGGATCAGAAATGACTGAAACAACTATAATCACTTGGGCATAAATTATAGAGTGTGACAGACAATTAAGGTAATGTCTCAATTTCCCACAGTTGCCAAACTCTGAGTCAGTCAGAGGAGGTTTTAGTAACAAACCAAATTTTCCCTAGCTCCTAGATGTGTCCCAAATTATTTGCATTTTTCCTAACCACTCCCACAACAAAAGTTTTGTCTTGTATCCTTTCCACTATTGATTTAATATTTTTAGGCTTTCTGTAGCTACAACTCTATAAGATGCAGTCAGCTGAAGAGGCAGAAAATAGAAGGGAGAATTGATGCCATCTATTCACTGGTGAAGAAGAGCAAGAGAGCAATACATCAGGGCTTTTCTTAAAAGCCAGACAGATTTGCAACAATCCTTGCCAGAAAAAAATAATTGAGAGAATTTAAGTACAGAAAAGTGAATAAAGACTTTCCAGTAACTGTTTTTGTCTTCATTTTGTGGTTCCCTGGTCCCTCCACACTTTCTCACCCTCCCGTTGATTTTCCTATGCTCCATGTCTGTAGTGAGCTACAGTATGAACTATTCATCTGCTGACTTGTGGGCTCTCATGCTGAGAAAGTCCTGGGAGACTTTCTACCCTTTATTCTAAAATTTCCAGGGGGCTGCTCCACAGAGGAACCATTCTGCTTAGCACAGGCTTTATTTATTTACATCAATCAACATTTAGACATTTTTAAGATGCTTTCTGTCTTAGACTAAATAATATAATACTCTGGTGGAAGATTCTCCAATACCACTGCAGTATTTCACAGTAGGGATGGTCTGGTGGGATGAGCATGGGTATGCAATGTTTTCCCAACAATGACAGTATGCAACCTCCCCAAGTTTTTTTTTATTCTCTTTATTTAACTCACCTGTGAATAGTGAGAAATATTTCTTTAATTAAGAACGATGTTTGTCTAGAACTTATTATTTTAGTCATCATTTGTTAAACAAATATTATCATATGCTATGAGTAAAATATGTATTAGGTCTAATGAAAATACAACAGGCTGGAGACTTGTGACTTCACTTATTTAGGGAAATCCTTACTGAGGAATTCTTTCTACCAATTCAATCAGCACCTTTTTTGCAATTTATCACTTATAGTGTTACCCAGAGAATTCATAAATGACTTGTATAGGATCATATAGTCAATATGTATCAAAGGCAGAATTTGAATCTTGTCTTGCTGACCCTGAGGCCTATTCATTATCCACTAACTTACTCTCTGATGAATAAGACAAAATCCCTAAGCTTAGGAGGCTATACTAGTAAGCTACATGTATGAACTAGTCATCTGCTGACTTGTGGGCTCTCATGAGAAAGTCCTGGGAGACTATAAGAGTAAGTAACTCTTCAAAGATTAATGAATTGTTGAAAAGGCATTTATGATCTAGTACTAAAGGTAGGACATCTGTTCTGAGATGCTACTGGGGGGGACAGCTGGGACTTTGTCCCAGGCTGCTGACATTCTAGAATCATAAATCCTCCTTAGGGGAGGTGTTTTCCTTTCCCTTTATATAGAAACTATTTCTAATACTCTGTCAGTTTCTTCTAGGACATGTAACCTTACTCCTTTTCCTGGTCCCAACTGCAGGGGCTTGTGGCCATAATTCTCTCTCTCCTCAAAGTTCTCTCTCCCTCCCCAGTACAATCTTAGCAAAATCATAGTCAAGTTTCTCAAGAGAATAGTTAATCCCTTTCTCAGTGCCAATGCACTTATAGTTGGACCAGTCTCTACTCTGAATCCCTTCACATATACACATACACAGTGAGCCCATCTTCTAAGTGGTTGATGCCTTCCCGTTTTTCTCTGTGCCTTGGACACTTGCTACTTCAGCTCAGCTTCAAAAATTTTCTGTTTATGATTCTGAACCTAGCCAAACAATTATAATATGAGGAAAAACATAATTAATACCACAAGACAGAAGTATAAACAAAATACTATGCATTTCAGAGGAGAGTAAGATGAGTACCAGGAAGACTGGTAGAGGAGGTGATACTGGAATTGGGCATTGAAGGATGGGTAGCATTTCAAGAAGCAGGGATAAATGGAAGAGAATTCCAGGCAGAGACAGCAACATAAGTCAAAGTTCAGGGATAGGAAACTGAAGGCATTCTGAGGGGTATGGTAATAGAGAGAAAGAAACAGAGATAAAAGAGTCAGGGTAACTTCAATAGCAAAGACAAAGAGGAGCTAAGATTCTACCTCCTTTTGGAACTTGAATGGTTCAATTCACAGTTTGTAATGGAAATGCAATAACTTTGCTCATTTAGGATATGTAAATAAATTCATCAGTCTAATTTAATAGACTTATAGCTATTGGCTCTATGGATAAAGTACTAAGTCTGAATTCAGGAAGATTCATCCTTCTGAGTTCAAATTTTGCCTCAGACACTTACTATCTAGATGATACTGGACAAGTCACTTCAGCCTATTTGCTTTAGTTTCCTCATCTGTCAAATCAGCTGGAAAAGGAAATGGTAAACTATTTGGTATTTTTTCCCAAGAAAACCCCAAATGGGATCATGCAGAGTAGGCCACAACTGAAAAATGACACCATCATGAACACCTGACTGAAAGATGAGTCTAAAAAATCAGGCTACCAGTTTTGCAACCTTAGAATATCCTCCAGAAATTGAAGGGAAACTATCTATTGAGGAAGGATCCAAAGTGTGAATGAAAATGACTCTGTCTTTTTTTAGTTATGCTTCTCCAAGAGTACAATAAAGAGAGGTTATTACTATTCCTCTTCCCCATTAGCACCAGCATCTCACTCATTAGGAGAAGCCTCATCTAACAGAAAGTAGGTCCAGAGAGTTCAGCCATAGAGTTGAGCTGAAGAGAGAAGCTCAGGGAGCCCAACAAAGTGACATACCTAGTACAAATTGTATCTCAGGGGAGCAATATGAAGATACTTTGAGAAGAGACAACAAAAACTGGACTCTGAACTGACAAAGGGATGAGCACATGTTGCCCTTTGTGTCCCTATATATGGGTCTATCTATTAATGTGCTCTGTGCAAATAACTGTTTTTTCCTTGTGTGTTTGTGAGAGAGTACATCCTACATATATAGGAGAAATGTCCAAGTTCTATCATTTTTAATGACTGCTATGAACTGATTGTAACCTCTGGGTGACTAAAGATAAGTATAAAAGGGAGACTTGTGAACTATGTTTTTGGAAGTGTAGACCCACAAAATATCTTGATCCTGGTTAGTCATCATCTGACAGATTACACCTCCAATTGAAGATGGGGTGGGGGTGTGGATCAGAGAGAACAAGACATCTAGGAATAGTAATAGTCCAATTTGGCCAAAGTTTGGTCAGGGTTTGTATAGAGAAGTAGTAGTAGGTAAAGTTTGAGAAGTAGTGACCATATTGGGAGATGGTCTGGAATGGTAGACTAAGGAATTTGAACCTTAGAACTTATTTGGCAATGTTAAGGATCCATTGAAGGTTTTTGAGAGAAGTATGATAGAACCAAAGCAGTCATATAAGAAAGAAACGCCCCTTGAAATGTGGCACTCAGAATGAAACACAATACTTTGAATAAGCCTTTATTAACATTGAACAAATCTTTAGTACTATGTGCAAGGTATTGTGCTATGTCTTGTTAAGATAGACACAACACAGATCCCATTTTCATGGAGTTTACAACCAAAGCGAGAGAAAACATATACAAATAATTATGATACAGGAGATCATGTGGGAAAGGAAACATTCAGACAAAATTTAAGAGTCAGAGAAGGCTTAATGGAGCATTGGAAAAAAGGGGAGGCTTCAATGAATGGAAGTTGGGAGTAGTATAGTCCATTCCAGGACCAGGGCTGAGATAATTAAATACATTATAAGCATAGGGGATTGTGTGAACAGAAGCATAGAGATTTAAGACAACAGAACAAGAATCAGAGATTGAGAATACTCCAACTTTGGTGGAATGTAAAATTCTAAAGCAGAGTAGACTGGGAGAAAGCAGAGAAGACAAGTTGGATACAGCTTATGGAAGATCTTGAATGCTAAGGTCTTAAACTTAAAGTTTATTTAATAGGAAATGGGATGCCAGTGGTGTATTTTGTGCAGAGGAATTGCATAGATGTAGAAGTATAATAGGAAATCTCAGCCAGACTGAACATACTCTAACCTGTGGATTGCCAAAAACTGAACAGAGTAGTCTAGAGAGAAGAGAGGCAAGAATCAAACAGAAGTTTAATTTCAAAGTGAGAAAATAGCTTGCAAGCAAGGGCAAGGACACATGTGCCAGAGCTGACCCCTACTGTGGGAACTGGAGGCAGTGTGGGGAGATTTCAATACTTATACTAGCTATGCAGTTAGTTGTAGCCTTGGCAATGAGGGGTAACAACAACAATGATTCAAGTTTGATTTATAGCAGAGCGTCATGACCAGCACATGGGTACTTGTTTGAGCTTGTGCCATGCTTATTTGAGCTCAGAGAACACCTGCTGCTGGGAAAAGCAACACAATAATATATGATTTTTTGGTTTGTTTTTTTAAATAATATTTGATTTTGACAGAGGGTAAGATCATCTAGAGGATGAATGCAAAGGATTGTTGTTATGCCAAGTTCAAGGTACAGCTTGCTTATTGGACCTTAGATCTGGACATGAGGATGTCTCCTAATATCTTGAACATGAGTAGATATGTGGAGGCTAGGTAAGATATGAGAAAGACTAGAAGTAGAAAAGTCATTTAAGAGCCTATTATAATATGTTTATTAAGAATAAATAAATGTTTCCAGAGTAGAAATCTTAGGGTAATTACAATGATTAAAGGAAAAAATGCAGAACACAATCAACGATATTTACTATGTGGATCAAGGAAGAGAGGAATCAGAGATGACTCCGAGATTTTGAATTTGATGGTTTGGTGGAGACATCAAAAATATGGATGTTAGAAAAAAAGTCAGATTGGGAAAATTAATTTAAAATTAATGATAATAAACAGATAGATGGATAGGCAAAGCCTTTATTAAGTATTTATTACATACTAGGCACTGTGCTAAATTCTGGGGATAGAAATATAAGCAAAAAACAATATGGTCCCTGTCTTTAAAGAGCTTATATTCTAATGTATTGGGTAAAAACACACATAAAAGGAAGCTGAAACCAGGTGTGGAGAGGGAAAAGGTACCTAATGAGAGAAGTCCAGAGCCCTGAATAAATAGAGCCTCAGTAAATGTGAATGGCTTGGGTACTTTCCCTAATAAAGGTTGGAGAGGAAATTGCCAGTCAGAATGTGAGGCAAAGCCATCTTCCAAGGTGAAAAGGTTGCAGAAACAGAAGTATATTACAGGGTAAAAGAAGATGATTGCCTGGAGAAGGAATAGCCAGACAGGTAGGAAAACTAGTGGATTGTAGTGTTTATGAAGTTAAAGATGGAATGAATATCTAAAAGAAGATATCAATCATGTCAGAACCAATGAAGAATTTAAGAAAGAAAAGGATCAGGAAAAGAACATTGGATTTATGTAATATGAAACCAGCTGTGCCCTTTAAAAAAAGTAATTTCAATTGGGTGATGATAATGGAAGTCCATTTCATTTTTGGAATACTTACATGTAGAAGAATTGATTCCTCACAAGGCAGTTAGGTCTGCAGTCAAGAATTCCTGAATTCAAAATCCAGCTTCACTTACTAGCTGTGTGATCCTTGGCAAATAACATAACTTCTGCTTGCCTCCCTTGCCTTAACTGTAAAATGAGGATGATGACAGTACCTACCTTGTAGAATTGTGATGACAATCAAATGAACTGCTATCTGAAAAAAAAGCTTAGCATACTGCCTAGCATATAGGGTACTCTATAAATGATTATTCCTCTTATTATTTCCTCATTTACCTTACCACTATATGATCCTTTAATTATGAAGAAATCAGAATTGCCATTTACTTCTATTTATAGTTTTCTGGAGGAGTGATATCAGCCTTTAGACATAAAAGTCTAAATCTCTCTCTGGAATTAAAATAATAAAAACTTCAGAAAGTCTTTCATAAGACAAACCAAAGAGTGCATCAAACAGAATTAGATTTAGAGTCAAACCACTTAAGTCTAAGCCCTGAGTATAATACTTAGTTGCTTGCCTCAGGAAAATTTATCTCTCTGAACCAAAGTTTTCTTATCTGTAAAATGGGAATAATATATACATATAATTATTCTACCTGTTTCATAGGGTTGTTGTGAGATTATTACTTTGTAAACTGTAAAGAACTATAAATTATATATAATGTTTATTATTTATTAAGGAACAGAGCATGATTTACCAGATATGTTTTAAAGGCTGCATTTAATTCCCATCTGTAACACATTTAGCTGGGTGATCCTCGGTAAGCTACAAACTCTCAATGCAATAGAAAACTGTCTAAAATGATAAAGAGAAGATGACAACTTACATTGGTAGATGGAGTTTTCTCCCTTGGGAATTCCCTAAATCAATGAACTCACAGGTCTAGTCCTTATCCTATTATTATAATTGTGAAGCAGATATTGTGTTAAAATACACACATTCAACTTTTTTTTTAAGCAGAATACAGTTAAAAAGAAATGGAACTGGCTTAAAAATATATAAATAGATACGAATAGACTATTTAGAAGGCAGGTTTAGATATAAAATGATGGGGAAGGAGTGATAGGGAATTTGTTAGAAAAAAACCTTTCTATATATACTTTGAAAGTATTCCTGTATAAAATTGGTACTTAACAAGCAGATAAAGATCCTCCAAATAAAATAAAATTGGGTTCAAGTCTTGTTGAATCCAAATAATGCTGGCACCCTTTATTGATTCCTGTTAGGTTTGCCATGAGGGCCATGATGCTATGACAATCATAACTTTGCCAGAGTCTAGTATTGATTCTGCAATCAATTAACAAAATACAAAATTCAAAAACATTTCCTATGATGCACCACTTATGATGTTTCTCTTAAATGCTCTAAAATGTTGTCCTGACCTTTCAGGTTTTATTTGTATAATTGTAGAAAGTGGCTTTCAACTACTGTTTTCCAATAATCAGTTTATATTTTTAAAACTCCTGCAGAGACTGATTATTACTCTAGAATAAGAGCTTATCACCTGCTGCCTAATTGTTATTTTTAGTGCTGAAAATAATAATAAGGAAAGCAGTTTAGTTGGTGAATATCTACAAAAGGAGGCAAGAATTGCAGAGCCAGCATGAGTTCATCAAGGACAGATCATGCCAAACTAACCTCATTCCTTTTTTTTTTTTGGACAGGATTAATAAATTGTAGATGAGAAGAATGTTGTGGATTTAGTTTATCTAAATTTTAACCATGGCTTCAAGAAGGTAGCTTATTCTTTTGTTGTGGTTTAGATGGAGAAATATGGAATAAACAAAAATGCAGTGAAATAAATTGAGAACTGGTTGGATAGTAGATGATGATTTTATATCAGTGAGATAGAAGGTCTCATTGGTCAGGAGGTTAAGAAGGTTAAAGGGGAGATGAATAGTTGAGGAATATGTACTTGTTCCTGTGCTATTTATTTTTTATCAGAGACTTGTGTAAATACATACATGCTCCAAAGCTGGAAGATTTAGATCATACAATGTATGTTTGTCAAGATCCAAAAAGATCTTGAGAGGTTAGAGAATTGGGCTGAATCTAACAAGATGAAATATAATAGGGATAAAATTTTATAAAATCTTATATATAAAATCTTAAACTAATGTACAAAAAAATCAACTTCATTAGTATAAAATGAGAGAGGATGAATAGATAGCAACTGTCCTTTTAAAAAAAAAAGGATCTGGGGGGCAGCTAGGTGGCGCAATGGATAGAGCACCAGCCCTGAAGTCAGGAGGACCTGAGTTCAAATTTGGCCTCAGATACTTAACACTTCCTAGCTGTGTGACCCTGGGCCAGTCACTTAATCCCAATTGCCTCAGCAAAAAAAAAAAAAAAAAAAAAAAAGGATCTGGAGGTTTTAGTGAATCACAAGCCTAATATGATTCTGGACTCCATCAAGAGGGGCATAGCTTCAAGGAATAGGGAGGCAATGTTTCTATTAACTTTGCCCTTATCTGGAATACTACAGTCATTTCTGTATACTTGGAGTATTATATTAATTTCTGGATACCACAATTTGAGGACATTGGTAAACTTAAAAAGCCTGGATAAAGGCAACTTGGATTGACTATGAGTTCATATCATATGATGATTGGTTGAAGGAATTAGGAGTGTTTAACCTAGAGAAGACTTAGGGGAAACACAATAACTTTCTATAAGCATTTAATGACTTATTTATATTATATTCTACATTATTTTACAAATGAGAAAACTGAGGCAAATAGGATTAAGTAACCTGCCTTGCATCACACAGCTTGTTAAGTGTCTGGGGAAGATTTGAACTGAGGAAGATGAGTCTTCTTGATTCTAGGTCTGTATTCTATCCATTGCATGTACTCCATGTTAGCAGTTTAAAAAATGGGACTGTCAGAAATTATAGAAGCTAAAATTAAAAGATGGAGATAAACCATTAACTTACAAATATCCAGAGGGAGATAACCATTGATAGAAAGAAAGAAAGAAAATTATTCAGAGGTGCCTTGTGATGATAAGTCTAGAATTAGTAATAGAAATCAGGAATCCCAGAAATCCCTAAGCAGCTTGTAAATCATTCAATCAACCAAATAGTCTTTATTGAGCGCTATTGACATTGTGATGATAAAGAGAGAAAATAGTGGGATAATGGAAAGAGGTTCCCTCAAGGGATGTACATTTTAGTTGAGGAGCTAAGACAAATGCCATGTATAAAACATTAACAATAAAAGTTTCATTTGACAAGTCTCAAATGCATGGTATAAACAGGAAATGCTATTAGAATACAGAGGCAGGAGTAATTATTGTGGTGAACAATTGTTAGAAAAAGTATAAAGGAATCATTGCAAGTTGAATTGTGCTGTGAGAAATGGGCCAGGTTCAGATGAGAAAAAGAATTGAAAGAGAAATACAGACTGCATCTTTTGCTAAAGTATCCAAACTTTGGAAAAGTTTGAATAATTCTTAGGCTCTGTTTGCTGACCTCATATAACAAAGCCAGTAAGAAATTATAGAGCCTTCTTCCCTTGGAGCCAATGAGGACTGATTGGGTGGGAGTCTCTTCTTTAGAATCCTTATTTAGGTATCCTTCTGGAATCAGTTCCCATTCTCTTTCTCAGGTACTTTTGACTCACTTCATTTGTCCCTGTTTCTTTATTCCACACACAGAATAAACACAGAATCACAATGCCAATAGTGATAGCAAAGTTTGGAGATCCTAAAAATTTGTTGTAGATGGTCTGAGTAGTGACCTACTGGATCAAGTGATTTCCCAAGCTTCTTTCCAGCTCTATAATTTTGTGATATAAAAATTAGTTAATGAGCAAAGAGCAGGCTCTAGATATAAATCCTAGTGTCAGTTGCTTTCCCTACCTGTCTCCACATGCTCCCAATCCTTTGCTGAGGAAAGATCACAATTAAACCAACTCAACTTTAAATAGAAGCTACTGCTTTCTTAGGGAATTGCCAGAATTATTGCAAGTAATTTTAAAAAATTTTAACAAGTTATTAAAAATTATTGATATATGGCAGGTCTAATAAGTTTTCTTCAGTTACCTTTTTTTAGCTTCTTTTGTATTTGGCCAATTGAATTGTTTTGTTAAGTGCATTTTTTTTCCATTTCACAAATTCTGTTTTTCAACAAATTGGTATCTTTTTCATATCTGTTTTGTAAGGAGTTATATGTTTTTTTCCCATCTCATTAAATCTATTTTGTAGGGAGTTATATGCTTTTCCCTTCCCTTCTTGCAAAGATCTCATTTCCTTTCCCCATTTTTCTTCTCTTTTTTAAGATCCTTTCAAGAAAGCTTCCAAGAAAGCCTGGTGAAATGGGGACCAGCTCATATCTCCCTTTGGGGCTTCATCTGGAATTGATTTTCCTTTAGGAACTTCAGGATTTGAGGTCTGTTCTTCTCTCTCCATAAAAGCTGCTATGATGAGAATCCTTTTTGGTTTTCTGCTCATTTTTTTAAAGCTTGAGGTCTGCCCTTAAGCAACAGCTGTTTTAGTTTGCCCTGGGGCAATTCTGCTGATTGACTTTCGGGGCTTCTTCCAGGGCTTGGTGGTTTACGATTTGCCCTTTGCAGCAAATCTGCTAAACATCTGTTTGCAACCAGGACAGAGTGGCCTAAGAGGCTCACAGAAGATTTCCAGCTGTGTGGGAAGCTGCAATGCTCTGACTCCCTGTCTCAGCACCTTGCCCCGGTCTCCCTGTGCTGCGGCCTAGGCTTGGCAGACTGTCCCCCTGCCCATCTGAAACAGATCTGTTCTGAAGTTATTCCAAGGTATCTTCCTCTGGAAATGTGTTGTACTCCAAATACTTGTGGGTTCTGTGACTCAAGAACCACTTTAGAGGCTTCATCTGCTGTTGGTTTGAGAGAAGGTCAGAGGAGGTCACAGAAAGTCTTGTTTGCTCTCTGCCATCTTGGCTTTATCTAGTCTAATAAATTTTCTAAGAGACCTCTGCTATGTGCAACTGTTACATGTCATTTGTAGAGGACACACTGCTTTTTAAAGTGGTTTTTCATTTTACATCTTTAAAGGTTCTTCCCCACATTTCTCTAATACAGGCCATGATTCCCAGTTGCCTAGACTATTGCAATAGCTAACAGGTATTCCCAGATCCAATCTTTCTGTTCTCCAATCCATCCATCACATCAGTGCCCAATTACTTTTTTTTTCTTTTTTTTCTTAATTTTTTTTCTTAAGCTTTTTATTTGTATAACATATGTATGGGTAGTTCCCCAACATTGATCTTTACAAAGCTTTCCAATACAAATTTTACCCCCAGTCCCCTCCCCTCCCCTAGATGGCAGGAAGTCCACTATATGTTAATAATGTTGAAATGCTTGAGAAGTTATGCAAGAAAAATCCTATCTACAAGAAAAAAAAAAGAATCAGAGAAAGGCAACACAATGCAAGCAAATGTCAATAGAGATCATGAAAATGTTACGTTGTGGTCCATATTTCATGTCCCTCTTTCTGGGTGTATATGGTTTTCCTCAGTGAACAATTGGAATTGGTTTGAGACAATTCTTTATTGCAGAGAGCCATGTCCATCAGAATTGATCATCATGTAATACTGTTGTTGCTGTGCATGATGATCTCCTGGTTCTGCTTGTTTCACTCAGCATCAATTCATGCAAGTCCCTCCAGGCCTCTCTGAAATCGTCCTGCTGGTCGTTTCTTATCAATTACTCTTCCTTATGCAAAGATTTGTTCACATTCTGCTTCAAATTCTTAAATGATCCCTTTTGCTTATAAAAATAAAATAAGTTCAAACTCTTTAGCCTAACATTTAAGACTGTCAACAATCTGCTCCACCCTATTTTTCCAGCTTCATTTCATGCTGAGAGGAAAAATGGCTCTGATGGGATAATGGAGTTTTGGAATTTGGAGATCTACATTCATTCCTACTTCTGACAGTTGTGGAATCTTTCGCAGGTCACTTAACCCCAGAAAGAAAATTTCCTCAATAGATATTCTCTATGTTACTGAAATTACATGTCTGGACAAAAAAAAAAGGAAAAGAAAAAAGAAAAGAAAAAAAAATACTCCATGCACTCTGAGCTTAAGCCAAATTGGGTTACTTTGTGTCCCGTGGATATTCCCAGTGTTCTTCCACCTTTGTTCACATTTTCCCTTCCTCTCATAATGGCTTCTTTTTACCATTCTCATTAATTAACGTCATATTTATATATTTCTGTAAGGCCTTCAACATATTGGTTGGATACCCATGATAAATTTACAGGACGATATGAAAAAGAATCATACAAGATAGCAGACATAAGTAGTTTGTGATCTTCATTATTAGAAGAAACTTATAGATCAGTGAAATAATGATCTATTTGAGCATTTATGATTCACAAATACTTTGTTCACAACAATACTGTGATGAAGACACTATTTTATTTTACAGATAAAGAAATTGAGGTGCAAAGTTTTAGGGATTTGCTTAAAGTCTCACAGCTGATAAATGTAAGAACCATGAATTAAACCCAAGTCTCCAGTGCTCTTTACACCTTGCAACACATTCAATTTCTCTCTCTTTTCATTATTTATCATCTAATTTATCACCTTTTAAGCCCCAAGTCAAATACCACTTGCTCCTTGAAGCTTTGTTAGTTCACCCCAAAATATACAATCATCAACACTAATAATAAACTTCATTCCTTGGACCTCACATAGCATAAATTGATGAAGTATAAATAGATTATAACATGATAAGCTTTTGTTTGGAGACATCTGAGGGGCCCATTCTTATGAGAAGTAAGCCCACTGTTTCCTTGCTGATGCAATACTAGATGTTGATTTAGAATTTGAGGGGTCTGTGCTTTCCTATCTCCCCATTCAGAAAGTAGAAAGGAGGTTGAACTACTCAGATTACTATTACCTCTATGTAATGGGCCAGTTCAGAGGTGGGACTTTCTCTTTAGTTCCTCCTCACTTTTCCCTTCCTCAGTCTTTTTCCCTTAGTTTCATTAGGCAGAGTGAGAGGCAAGTGATAGCCTAAAGAGCCCAGTGATCACTTGTGACACAGAACCCCTGATTAGCTCAATGTGACTGGTGATTACTCTAAGATGATTGGCTAACTAGGATCCTGGAGGGTGAACTCTTGTATTTCAATGGTTTATGGTTGAGCTGTGATGATCAGTTGTCAGTGGCTTAGCTATTCTCAGCAAAACAATGATCTAAGAGATTTTCAAAGGACTAGTGATGAAAAAATACTATCTACCTCCAGAGAAGGTAGATGGAGGTGATAGAGACTGAACACAGATGGAAGCATACTATTTTTTATTTCTTTATTTTTTTGTGCTTTCTTTTTGGTCTCTTTTTTTTTTCCACAACATGACTAATTTGGAAATGTTTTCCATAATTGCATATGTATAACCTCTATCAAATTGCTTGCCTTCTCACTGAGGAGGGAGAAGAGAGAAGGAAAAAATTTGGAACTCAAAAAATTTTAAATCAATATTAATAATTTTTATATATAATTGGGAAAAAATAAAATATCAACATTTTAAAAAAATTGAATAGATGGGGGCAGCTAGGTGGCGCAGTGGATAGAGCACCAGCTCTGAAGTCAGGAGGACCTGAGTTCAAATCTGGTCTCAGACACTTAACATTCCCTGGCTGTGTGACCCTGGGCAAGTCACTTACCCTCAATTGCCTCAGCAAAAAAAAAAAAAAAAAAAAAAAATTGAATAGACATTATAGTTTGATCTGCTTTGAATTTTCTCTTCATTTTCTCCTGTTTAGAAGATAGATAATTGTGCAGGAGAGTAAACATGCATTATCTGGGGTAGTGGGAAGCTTCTTCCCTGGCACTTTTACTTGGCCCTGGTTCTACCTTCTTGGGCCAAGTAAAACAAATCTAATGCTTCTGCCAAATGATAAGCTTTCAAATAATTGAAATCTGCTCGCATACCCTCTTTAGTAGTGGCCTATTAAATTGTAAGCTCTAAAACAACAGGAAATGTCCATCTCGGGTAGCACAATACTTTTCATACAATAGTTTTTAAACAATGATTTGTTTTATTGAACTTTAGCACTATTCTTAGGAGAAGCTAAATAATTTACTAAGGTCACTTGATGAGCGAAGTAATGACAGAGCTGAGAACTCAGGTTTACTGATTCTCATTTCTTTTTCTTTTTTTGCATGAATTTTCCAATTACATGTAAAGACAATTTTTAACATTCATTTTTCTTTTCTGTTTTTTTTTTTTGGTGAAGCATTTGGTGCCCAGAGTCACACACTTTTTATTATTCATTTAAAAAAAATTTTGAGTTCCAATTGCTCAATGCCTTGAAACATGTTATTGCTTGTTATAATAGTTTCTTATGTTTCTATAGTTTTTGAAGAACTTTCATATGTTCTCTAATATGTGGTGAGGATAACAACCCTATGAAATAGAAGGAGCAAGTACTGTCCATGTTTTGCAAATGATGAAATTGAGGTTCAAAGAATTTTAGTAAATTGTCCAACAACACAGAACCATCACTAGAATTTATGCTGGACCTCCATGCATAGAACTTGCTTTACATAAATACAGAAATTATTGGGAAAGCAGGATGCAATATGGAAGAAGGGGAAGAACATAAAATTCAGAATTAAAAGATGGGTTCAAAAGGATAGTCTACATCTCAGATCTGTGAAGAAGGAAGGAATTTATGGCCAAAGAAGAACTAGAATGCATTATGAAATGCAAAATGGATTGTTTTGATTATATTAAATTAAAAAGGTTTTGTACAAACAAAACAAATACAACTAGGATTAGAAGGGAAGTAGAGGGGCAGCTAGTTGGTGTAGTGGATGAAGTACCAGCCTTGAAGTCAGGAGGACCTGAGTTCAAATGTGACCTTAGACACTTAACATTTCCTGGCTGTGTGACCCAGGGCCAGACACTTAATCTCAAGTGCCTCAGCTAAAAAAGAAAAGAAGAAGAAGAAAAAGGGAAGCAGAAAAATGAGAAAAAAATCTTCACAGCCAAGAGTTCTGATAAAGGCCTCATTTCTAAAATATAGAGAGAACTGACTCAAATTTATAAGAATACAAGCCATTCTCTAATTGATAAATGATCAAAGGATAAGAACAGATAATTTTCAGATAATTAAATTAAAACCATTTCTAGTCATATGGAAAAATTCTCTAAATCACTATTGATCAAAGAAATGCAAATTAGGACAACTCCAATGTACCATTATACACCTCTTAGATTAACTAAAATGATTGGAAAAGATAATGAGAAATCTTGAGGAGGATGTGGGAAAACTGGGACACTAATACATTGTTGGTGGAGTTGTGAATTGATTCAACCATTCTGAAGAGCAATTTGGTACTATGTCCAAAGAGCTATCAAAATGTGCATTACAACACTTTGATCCATCAGTATCTCTACTGAACCTGCATCTCAAACAGATAATAAAAAAGGGAAAAGGACCCATATGTGCAAAAAAATGTTTGTAGGAGCCCTTTTTGTAGTGGCAAGGAAGTGAAAACTGAGTAGATGCCTATTAGGGAATGGCTGAACAAGTTATGAATGTTATGGAATATTATGACTATTCTATAAGAAAAATTCAGATGATTTCAGAAAGGCCTGGAGAGACTTACATGAATTGATGCTAAGTAATGAGTAGAATCAAGAGAACATCATACACAGCAACAAGATAATGTAATAATCAGCTCTGATGTACATGGTTATGAGATGATTAAGGTCAATTTTAATAGACTTAGAATAGAGAGAGACAGGTATATCCAGAAAGAACTGTGGAAACTGATTGTGGATAACAACATAATATTTTAACCTTTGTTGTTGTTGTTTGCTTGCTTTTTGTTTTCTTTCTATTTTTTTCTTTTTGATTTGATTTTGAGGGGAGCAACATGATAAATGTGGAAATATGTATAGAAGAATTGCACATGTTTAACATATTAGATTATTTGCTGTCTAGGGAAAGGGTAGGGGAAGGGAGGGAGAAAAATTTGTAACACAAGGTTTTGCAAGGGTGAATGTCAAAAACTAAATATATTTTGAAACTAAAATGCTTTTATTTAAAAAAAGAAGAAGATGGGTTCAGATCCTTGATTTAGTCCTTGTCATCTTTGAGAAAGTCATTTAATTTTTCTGGGGCTGAGTTTTGTCATTGGTAAGATGAGGGAGTTGAATTAATTGACTTTTAAAGTCCCTTGGCTCTAATCTATCATTTTAAAATGTGGAGATAGATGTGGATTGGTGTGAGGGGGAGACAAAATTAGAAGCAAGCAAGGGGGTTAATAATTCAGAAACTCTGGTCTCACTATTGGCTTAATGATTTTACTTTGCTTTTTTCTTAAGTTTGATATTCTAGATAATGCATCCTTCTCCCTCAAAAATGGAGGGGGGGGAAGTCACATAAATATTATAGTTTACAATTTTTTAGAAACTTATCAATTAGGGGCAAAAATAAATAAACATTATAGACTTCTTCACAAACCTAAGTAGAAAAAAACAAAACAAAACATGCCAGTCATTTTGATTAAATACCCACAGAGAATTACAATTTTTTCATTTGCAAGCCCCTTTCTTACCACAGCCATTATAATCATGATCTAGGTGTTCCTATATTGTCAGAGAAGGAGCTAGGAACAATAAATCCTATATATATTTTCACAAATTTTAATTTATACTTAATTTCTTTTTTTTTAAGGAAAGAAAACTGAAAGTTCTGAAACTCAAACTACAGAATTCGGGTCATGTTAAAGGGATGGAAATGAATTTGCTAGAATATTATTACCTCTGAATTTGTGATAAGTTGGCATTTATTACACTGTGGAGTCTTTTTAGTTCTCAAAGTATTTTCACATGTATCATCTCATTTTATCCTCACAAAGACCTCTGTAAAATGAATCTGTCCATGGCATAACTAAGTCAAGAAGGCGGTTTTCCATTTTAATGATGAAACTTAGATTTTCCACTACAAGGCAAATCCTAAACATCTGAACAGGTAGGTGTTCATCTCATTGTCTAAATGTTGAAGAACATCAACCTGGTGGCTATTTTTCCCTTTTGGGGCGGAGGTTAAGCATTGTCTAAAGCTTAATCTCATCAGTTTGGGCTTAAAGAGGGAATAACTTAATCACTCAGTTGGATATAGAAATTTCTCTTACCCTATAAAGAAGTAGAAGGAAAAAGGGGAAAGAAAGGGAAGGGCTGGATAGAAGAGAGGACAGAAATACTAGGAGAAAGGAATAAGAGAAAGGAATGATAGAAAGTAGGGCAGATAGTGGGTGGGATGAGTTAAAAACAAAACACTATTAAGGAGGAATAGGGGAGAAAATAGGATGAAAGGAAATACAGAGCTAGTAATCATAACTGTGAATGTGAATGGGATGAATTCTCCCATAAAAAGGAAGCAAATAGCAGAGTGGATTAAGAAACAGAATCCTACAATATGTTGTTTACAAGAAACACATTTGAAACAGAGAGAAACAGAGAAAAGATAAAAGGCTGGAGCAGAATTTATTATGCTTCAGCTGAAGCAAAAAAAGCAGGGGTAGCGATTCTGATCTCAGATAAAGCAAAAGTAAAAATAAATCTAATTAAAAGAGATAAGGGAGGAAACTACATTTTATTAAAGAGTACTGTAAACAATGAAGTGGTAACTATACTAAATGTATATGCACCAAGTGGTAGAGCATTCAAATTCTTAGAGAAGATTTTAATCCAGTTACAGGAAGAAATAGACAGCAAAACTTTATTAGTAGGGGACCTCAACCTTCCCCTCTCAGAATCAGACAAATCTAACCACAAAATAAACAAGAAAGCAACTAGAGAAATTAATAGAATTCTAGAAAACCTAAATATGATAGATCTCTGGAGAAAACTGAATAAGGAGAGAAAGGAATACACCTTTTTCTCAGCAGTACATGGCACCTACACAAAAATTTACCATGTTTTAGGGCATAAAAACCTCACCATCAAATGCAGAAAGTCAGAAATAATAAATGCTTCCTTTTCAGACCACAATGCAATAAAAATTATATTTCATAGATGGCCAGGGAAAGATAGGCTACTTTTACTCCTTTGGCTATTTTTATTGACTCTTCCCTTTCTGGGTGTGTGTTATGTGTTCCTCAAAGAGTGGCATTCCAACACCTTTTCTCTTGATCAGATCTAAGTTTAGTAGGCTTTAGTTTCTTCATCTGTAAAATAATGAAATTGGAAAAAGTTCTGGACTTGGAGTCAGAAAGACCTAAGTACAAATCTTGTCTCAGACATTAACTAACTATGTAACTTTGGAGAAATCACTTGCATCTCTTAGCTTCTCTTTCCTCATCTGTAAACAAGGTTAAAAATGGCATTTACTTCACAAAGTTATTGTGAGGATCAAATGAGGTAACATATGTTAAATGCTTTGAAACTCTTAAACCTCTCTGTAAAGGCCACTTTTGACTATTCTTCTCCTCCTCCATATTGGATAGAGCACAAAGTTTAAAGTCCTAAAAAACTGTGTTTAGGTACTTCCTCAGACACTTATTAACTATGTGACTCTGGGAATGACTCTGGGCCTGTTTTCTCTTCTGTAAAATGAGTAGTTTGGACTGTATGACTAAGACCCCTTCATCTCTAAATCTCTGAGCAATGATTCATTGGATATAGGATTTCTAAGATCCTTTCCATTCTCAGATTATGATGATCTTTTTTTCTCCTTCCCCATTGAAATGGCAGTTGAGGAAATAAAGAATTAAGGAATTTGGAGCCAGAAGAATCTTTTGAGGTCCAATGCCATAGGGAGTAAATGGGTCTTTCTACTCCAAATTTAGTGCTCTTTCCATCTCACCCTGAGTCCTCAGAGTCAAAAGTAGTCAAGCCAACTCTAGATCCACTTTTGTTTTTGTACCTCATACTTTCATTCCTTTTTACTTTTAATCAAATAGCTTGTTTCTGATTTTTAATAAAGACAAAGTTGGAAAGCTTGCTTATTGTCTTTCCTCATCACCAAATCTTGCTTTAAAAACAACTAACCTTTCTAATGTTCCTGTTATACATGTTTCTATTTAAGACAAGAGCTCCTTTGACATATGACTAGCTTGGCAGTGGTTCAGGAGACATCTATTGATGGTAACAAGTGAATCATAGCCTGATAAAAGAAACCACTTAAGAGAAAAGGAATAATACAGCTGGCTTAAGGATGACTTGCAAAATATCCATTTACAACTAGTTTAAAAAATCAAAGCCTTCCAAGAGAAAGTAAAAGCCACTCAAAATAAAATGTGATTCGATTTTAAAGGCATCAAATATGAACTCAATGTTTCTATTAAAATGTCTTATGCTTTCCTAATTCACATATAGGAACATAGGTTTAGAACTAGAAGGGATTTAAAGGGCATTTAATTCAAGTCCTTTGTATTATTTTTGAGCTTCCAGGAGATGAAATGACTTGATTAAAGTCACATCGAAAGTTCAATCTAGTGTCAGGATTCAATCACACATTTTCTCTTTCTACTGCACCATGCTACCTGACTCCAAATGGAGAAAATGAAATAAAAGAAATCAGCTTCTGAAAGTGTGACAAACAAACAAACAAAAAACCAAACATGGCCAGGGCACCAGAGCTATAGCTATAATTAGGCATTTAGGGGTGTTGATCCATTGGTGATACTTGGCTATATTATTCCTATTCCTACTGCAAATTACTTTTATTTTATATGCCTTTTATTTTTGAGGTCTCTGTAATATAAACTTACTGCAAATGGTCCTGCATATAACATATAAGTAATTGTTTTGAAATTGGTTATTTTTAAATCATCAAATCCTTATGTTTTAATTCAATTCAGTTCAACAAACATTTTTAAAAGTCTGTCATGTGCTAGGCAAGAGGTTACAAACACACACAAAAAGACACAGTCCCTTCCTTCATGAAGCTTATTTTCTACTGGAGTAAAATAATATAATTACACTCTGAACAACACTAAATACAAGATATTTTACAAAGTAATATGGGGATGGGAGTGGAAAATGGACCCTAACAACATGTAGAAAGATAAGTAAAAAAATATGCAAAATAAATGTGAAGAATTTTCAGGGTCATGAAGAGACAAATTAAATCAACAAACATTTATTAAGTACAAGAAAGATAATCTCCAAATTCAGAGAATTCACATTCTAACAGAGGAAGACAACACAGAAAAGGAGCTGAGGGAAGAGTAGGGAGAGAACATGGTGGAGAAAGTTTGGAAAGTCAGGAATGGATCCCAGAAAGGGATAAAGACATAACTGGCCAGAACACATCTCTTCAAATGAAAGTTCTGGTAGTAACTAGTCAATCAGAGAAATGGTCTTCAGTAGTCTAAATACAAAACAAAAGAAATAAATACAAAATATAATAAATAAAATAATTTTTAGGATTGTAGAGAGTACTAGCACCTGGCAGGATCTGACTTGAGCTGTGAAGGGAGATGGGAATTACAAACAGTGAAGTGAAAAGCTATGAAAATAACTTTTGGATTTCTTGTGTTCTCAAGAATCATTCTCTAGAGGAAAAATATCCCAATGTAATATCAAAAAAAATTGTGAAAATCACAAACATGGCAGAAAGTAAGAGTTCCAATAGATATGAGAAATATAAAATTTCTTAGATTAATCAAGCAGAAATTTGCAATGGAGGTCTCCTTGAAGGTTTTCAAGAAAATGTAAGAAATGTTACCAGGGGTAAAATAAAATAAAGCCAAGAAATCAAAACAAAACAAAAATATTAACAGGAAGTTTTAAAATTTGGCAAGCTCCTGAAAAATCTGAAAAAAAATAAAAGATAAAACAAGTTGACTGTGGGAACAGAACTCAAGCCCACAGGGCAGCTGTCTGTCAGGCTTCATAGCAAATGTCAGCTAACACCATCTGGGAACAATTATACCAGAGAAAGTTCATTTTGCTATTACCTGCTTCATATTTGATGCAAAAGAACTACAGTATTAATATTTTTATATTCTCTACCAAATACTACACTTTATACAAAGCTTTATAAACCATGGCCTTTGGATTAAAAGTCTTCTCTGCTTCCTTTCTATTTAAGGATACTGGCTGATTAAAGGGAAGAATCCAGATCTAACTAATACAAATAATAATATTTTACAACTAAATTGCATTTTTAGAGTTGAAGAACATTTTCCTTACAAGGACCTTACGAAGTAGGTAGTAGAAATATTCTCTCTCTTATTTTACCAATTAAATTTAGATGCAGAAAAGTTAAATGACTTGCTTGAAGTCCTATAGCTAGTAAATGGCAATGGTAAGACAAACTAGATTAAGTCTAGGATACTTCCAATTACATCACCCACTCTCTCAAATGAATCTCTTATTTTACCTTCCTATCAGGCCTTTATACTTATTGTGCCCCACTGCCCTTCCCTTGAAAGATTTTTTCCTTAAACAAGACTATAAATTGTAATGTCTAGATTATCCTTTTCTATATTTCCATCTGTTCCTGTTACTGCTGTTAGTAACCATCTTTGGATAAGCTAAAAGGATTTTATCCTTACTTCCCCCTCCCCCATTTTTTATAAATCTTTAAACATGTACATTTTCTTATACAAGGAATCAAAGAAGATTACATAAAAATTATGAATATTATGTATAAATTGCTTCCTTTTTAAAATTTAACACAGTAACATAAACACTATCCTGCTTCTTTGTACCTCAGTCTGAATCTTGTTTGTATTTTTAAATATTTAAAAATTTAAATGACACTCAGACTTTTTTACTTCTCTGTTATTACCCCTATTCTATCTCTCAAAACTCTTTCCATCAAAAATAAAAGCCTTTCCTTGTAACAAATAAATATAGACAAGCAAAATAAATTCAGACCCAATAAATTCTGTTTGACAGATGTATGTGCGTGTGCATGTGTACATGTGTAATTCTGAACCAAAAGTCCAATTACCTCTCTGCCAACAGGTAGGAAACATATTTAATCTCTAGTATGATGCAAACTTTATTTGGTATTGATCAGAATTTGAAGTCCTTCAAATTTGTTTTTGTTTTATAATATTGTAATGAGCAAATAATCTGATCTGGTTTTGATAAATTCACTGCAAAAGTTCATACAAGTCTTGCCAATTTCCTTTGAATCTATCCTTTTCATTATTTCTTCTAGCACAATTATATTACACTGCATTTATTTTCAGTTATTCTCCAATTGATGAGAATTCACTTTGTTTCCAGTTTCTTACTGCAACAAAAAAACTACTATAAATATCTTCACATATATATGTCATTTCCTTCAGTTTTGAAAAATGTTGTGTATATTTAGTACTGATATTGCTGGGTCAAAACATTTAGTTCAGTGACTTGTAGGTATAGTTCCAAATTGCTTTCCAGAACATTTGGATAGCTTCCCAACTCAATATTACCGGTCTTGTCCTCCTACATTTCTTCCAACAATAGCCATTCTTATTTTAAAGTCACATACAGCAATCTGAATATATGTCTTTAAAATTTTACATTTCTCTGATTATTTAGAAGAATTTTTTTTCTTATGTTTCTTGATAGTTTGCATTTCTTTTGTTGATAACTTCCTATTCATATCCTTTGACCATTTTTCTGTTGGGAAATGGCTCTTTTTTTAAAAAGTTTTCTATGTATCTTAGATATCAGTCTATCCATATCCACAATTAAATGAAGAAAGAATGATTTCTGTTAGAAGATATCTGCCAATGACTAAAAGGAAAGGGGTAGCCTACATTTATGCTGGAGCTCAGATTTGAAGGCTGATATTTTTCCCTTGTCTGAACTTTTCATGACTGAAGAACCTAAAGAAAAGACTGACCTAATCTCAATTCTAGTTTCATTCTTACTTCAGGCTACTAAGACTTAAGAGCTGAGCTGGATTTCAATTCCTTCTAATCTCTGACAATATCACACACATATGCTATCAAACAAAGCTCTATAAAGAAATCCTGTAGTCCTGAATATACAAAAGGCAGGATATACCTGCTCTTGCCAGTAACAAGGCACAGGCAAGAGTAAGCACTTACTGCTTATATGTGCCAGGATCTCTCCTATAAGCAGAGAAAAACCAGGATGTGTCTAGTAAGGCATATAGGCAGGGTTTTGTGTGGGGTACAGAGACCCTAACCAAATTGACTACTTGGAGACTTCTCAAAGTGAAGGTAAAAGGTTTATTAGAATCTCAAGAGAAGTGGGAGTCCCCCATCCTGGACAGTCAAGAATGAGGAGTGCCCTCAGGAGCTGAGAAACACAGGCTAAATAGACAAACACTGCCCAAACCCCTCCCCATAAATCCCCTTATGCGAAGCTTTGTCTCCATTGGCTCTTGCAGTTACTTTCCTCTATATTTGTAAATAGAGTGATTATGGGTTGACTAAAAATGAGGTAATGCAAGCAAAAGTTTCCTTATTCTAAAATTAGATGATTTCTAAGAAACTGAAACATAGGCCTTGAGACTGAGATCCAAGGCTTTCTAGGAAATTGAAACTCAGGCCTTGAGACTGAGGCCCAAAGCTTCACATTCTTTAGCAGATAGGCTCTGAGAAACCACAATATCCATTCTACAGAGTTTGTTTAAGCCAGGTACAGAAAAGAAGTATTTGCAATCAGAGTTCCCCAAATTACACACACACACACACACACACATCCCGCATCCTTACCCCATCCCCTACCCACCACATTAAAGAAGAGTTGATTTAAACAAGTATCAGACAGAGGTAGGATTCCATTGCAGGATCTTAGCATTAATGACTTTGTTTGCTGCTGCATGATAGCAAACAAATTGGGGAGATAATCAAGGAGATCCTCCTGCAATATATTAATGATAATATATATAGAATCCTTCAAATCACTAATAATAAAAGAAATGCAAATCAAAGCACTTCTTCTATTTCATATTATATAACATTAGCAAAAACTATAAAAGTATAAATGACAATTAGTGTTGTAGTCATCACAGAAAGATAGATACTAATTTGCTTGAAAGTCTTCCTCTTGTTTTCTTGCAGCATTTGTTGTTTCTCAATGGAATTATTAAATTGAACCAATTGTCTTGGAGTCTGCAGTATAAGGTTTTTATATGAAGGTGATCTGTGAATTCTTTTGACTAGGACTTAATTTTCTTTGTTCAGAAGTCCTGGGCAATTTTATTGTATGATTTCTTGCATTATTGTGTCCAGGTGCTTTGACTTGGCTTTCCCCCTTCCCCTATTGCCCCCACCCCCAAACACCATAATCACTAGATTGTTTCTCTATCCTGTCAGGGAGATCAATATGTTTTGCTCAAATAGAAATCAAGTTTTCTTTCAGTGTTACTGCTTTTTGCTTTTCTTTTTCCACGTTGTCTAACACTTTCTTATATTTGCATCCCTCGTTATTTTCTTTTGTTTCATTGGTGAAACTGGCCAGCATTTTCTATTCTGTCACTAATTCCTGCTGTGCAGTCTATAAATTGTGCTTTCACAATTCCCATTTCTTTTAGAAACCCCATGCTATTTTGGGAATCCACAGGGTTTTCTGCCTCAGCAGATACTAACTTATTTTTCTGAGAGGGCAAGATGATATAATGGTTAGAGTGATGGACATGGAGTCAGAAAGACTTGAATTTGAATCCTGCCTCATACCCTTAGTAGGTGAGTGACCCTAAGAAAGTCACTTAACTAAATGTAACTGTATCTGTAAAAACTAACTATAAATTTCAATTGCAAAATGGGATAAAATAGGATTGTGAGGAATTAACTGAGTGAAGACATTCTCTTTGGAAAATAGCCTTAATTGTGACTTGAGCCTCTATACTAATAGAGCTACAGTTGAAAGTTGCAAGTGACTGTCCCCTCCAGTTTTCCCATCACTTCTTAATTAGCATTTAACTACTTCTTTTAAAAGTGATAATGGCTTTGAATTCGGTTAGGGAGGAGTTTATTATTATTGTCTTGTTTTCTTTTGTTTCTGGGTTAGATTTAGGCAATTAGAATGTAAGCCTGGACTCCTCCAAACAATGGGAGAAAAGGTTAAAGGTGGGGGGGTGGGGGGGGAGGGACTTCTGAAGCTTCTGCATTCAGGGACCTATTTGATCTTGTGTTTCACAGTTTATGCTTTGTACTTCTTTGCTGACAAACACCTTATCAGATGTGAATGGAAAAAGTTTGATATTTTTTCAAGAGGAAACTATAAATTAACCAAATTATAGGATCAGGTTCCTGTTTCCCCTGCCTTTCCTCCCTGACAATTAATTCCTAGGATATAGGTACATAGAACAATTCTGGAAATGTATAGAACAGACTGACCTAACCCTTATCTACTCAGCCCATACCTTGAGAGCACATATCTTGGGATCAGCAAAAGACATGTTTTTGTCTAAATTTAAATTTATGTGTTGTTTCCCCATTTTCCACTGATCTAGCATTTGTTTCCCCAGCCAGTGTCAGATTGTTTTGATGATTGATGCTTCCTAATACAATTTTAAAATAGCTTTTCAGGTTTAGAATGTAAGGCCACATTTTTGGTCAATGAAGATGAGCCAGCAAAGGGGGACTAAAATTGCCTCAGGGAACATTTATTGCTTATGCTATTTATGATTGGGACCTCAGTTTTACCTCTTGTATGGTGAGAGTGATGCTCGCTTCTCATGAAAAACAAATAAACCTTTTTGTTTACATCTTGAGAGATTTCTGCAATTTATTGGGTAGGTTATATACCGTACAACTGGGGGCTCATCCAGGATCATGTGATCATTGGAGGGGTCACCAGGATCTTGGAACTTGGCAAAAGGCTCCTGCCCGATTTTGGCAGTTTGCCTAGTTTGAGAGTCTTTGTTCCCCCTTTGAGCAAAAGTAACCTGAAGTAGAGAGACTCGGTGTAAAGTAAAAGTAAATCCACAGCGGAAAATCTGACCAGTCAGTAAAAGGACAACGAGCAGGCAATTTCTGTATGGGACCCAATTTTGGTAAGCTTAGACCTTGGAATCTGAGGGCACTAGATTCCTGGAGGATCAGTTTTGGTGACTGAGGATTGGGAGTGATCCGGCTAAATTGGGTATAAGAGAACGGGATCTAAATGTATCTGATCCTGGAAAGTCTCATCAAATATTCAAAATGGGAAGGGCTCAGTTCAAGCCTTCCTCCACAGAAAAGAAAATAAAGGTACCAACAGACAGTCCCTTGGGAAATAGATTAAGCAAAATATAAAGGGAAGAAAATTGGGAGGTGGCTCCCAGGGCTAATTGAATATGTCAGACTTAAATCTGAATGTAAAAGCTGGAATAAGAGATTTCTGTGTGCCTGTCTGTGGATGTCTGCTTTATACTCCTTTGATAAGGATTCAGCCTCTGTGTTGCTGATTTGGGAAAGATCAGCCTAAATTGTTGGAAGTGCTGAAATTGAGAGTAGTAATTCTTTTAGAGTGGCTCAAGATCAAGATCTTTAGAAGTTTCAAACCATTTTGTTGCTCCATTAGGACTCAGATCCTTAACTTTGGGTCCCAAATTCCTCTGCATCAAACTTGGTGTGTGCTGAAGGAAATGGCTTTCTTAGTTCCCTTTAGTTAGGAGATTACCCTAGGTTTGGGACTTGTAGGAGAACAAGGGAATACAGGAGAAGAAATTGGAATGTCAGATAATTTTGGGACCAGAAGCCTGAGTTTTTAGAAATAAGAACTAGCAGGTTTGGTGTCTCTATAGTTTCATGGAAGAGAGGGGATAAAGCCCATGGAGGCAGCTTTGAGGTTGTGATTCATTTAAAACAGAAAATCTGACTGTAGAATGCATGAAACTGGAGTTACTCTGTATAGGTGAATGTATTGGTTTTTGATCTTGGTAAAGTAATTTGGGAACTAATTCTGGGCTCCTGGGGGATTAGGATAGTGCAAGGAAAGAGGGCCTTTTTCTCTTTCTCTCCCTCTGAGTCTGACTGACTACAGCAGCTTTGCAGAAAAGGGATTGAGAAGAGGAAAATATATTTAATACAGTGAAGATGGTAAAAGTAAGTTTAAGTATGTATGAATGAGAAGAGCATAGACTGAAAAGGATTAGAGAGTTTGGGAACTTTTGGAAAAATAGAAAAGCAGTATGTTACCACTTTAAAAACTCCTGTAAGCAAGGGACTTGTAACTTTTTTTTATCAGATCTCAGTCCTGTGGACTCCTGCCAGGAAGAATCTCAAGATAAAACTCATGTGGAGCAGGAATGGGTGCTTAACTCATTCCTGCCTTACAAAAAAGAAGAGGCTTGTGGGAATCAGGAAAACAACTAAAAGACAATTCTGCTTGAATGAATCAATTAGGCAGATTTTAGGTTATCTTACAAACTCAAGTACTGGTTAATTTTAAAATAACTTTAAATTGGTATGTGTGTTAAAATTGCAAACTTAATTGGTTGTGATACAGATTGGTTCTGTTCTATCTAAATTTATTTAGTAATGGGTTCTTTTTGAGATTGTAGAACCCAGATTTGATTTGTTATCTAGTACCCTGAATGTTACTGAAATATGAATTTCTAAAAAATGACATTTCTGTGGACTCAGAACTGGCCAATTTGAGTCTGCAGAAATAGTTAAAAATTACAGAAGTGTTAAAAACATTTTAGCAGATTCTGGGATTTTTAAGAATGTTTTAAATTGCTTGGCACTATCAGTTAAATTGAGTTAGTCTATTGTGTTTTTAAGTAGGCCTAATTTATATGATAAAGTCTTCTGAGGAAAACTGCTGAAGGAAAAAAAAAACTGCCCTCTCTGGGATTTTTCAAGCTTTTCAGGTTTGTGGAATCTATCTTGGTTAGGGAGGTGTCTCTGGCTAGCCTGAATTCTGGTATTTACTCTGGTGCCCCAATATCTTCTGGCATAGAAGGTGAGATCATCACTGGGCCAAAGACCTGTAGCTGGACACTTGGGTCCAAATTCTTCTGACTCTCTTCCCTCAGAGTCCTAGAATCTGCCAATTTCTTAAAGCCCTGTGGTTGGACTTGAAAGGGCAGTTTTCTGCTATTTTAAGTTTTGGGACTATATGTGTTCAAATTGGAATTCTAATTCTGAAATTGTATGGAATAATTACTATTAACTCATATGTGCGGAAATTGTGAACTTATTAATTCTGGTACAAGATTTTAGAAATGTGTACATTGATATTGAAGTATTGTTACTAGAAATTTAAATCTGTATTTGATTTAATTTTAAGTTAAAAATTTTGGTTGTCTGGTAACTAATCTAAAGAGGTTTGTATCTCCTACTTAGATGAAATATATTTAAGCTAATATGTTGCTTGCTAAATTGTATATTGATCTATACTTTAACATTTTGTCAGCCCAGCTGGATATATGATATAAATTTTGTGAAATTTATTCCAAAGCTATTTAGAATATTAATCTTAAAGTTTTGTCTTGCTTTCCCCCTTTAGCAAAGAGGTAGAGGCAGGAAGGTTTGGCAATTGGCAGAGCAAATTGTATCTGAAAGGTGTAACGTCTAGAAATAGGTGGGAAAGTATTGAGGAGGTCCCCGAGGGAGCCTGGCTCTAGAATATTTAGGTTAGGGGTTTGTTTTTTTCTTTTTTTTCTTTTTTTTTTTTTGACAGTAAGGAAACATTTCACTTTAGTGTTTTTTTTTTTTAAGAGAGAAAGAGTGTGTTCCATGTGAATTCACACAAGCATTGCCTAGCAGCTCTGATCTGATTTTTGTTGACATTTAAAATGGTCTTCATGACCCACATTGTAGTCAGTGTGAATACTATTCTCCCTGCTCTACTTTTTTTCACTCTGCATTAGTTGAAACTAATCTGCCCATTTTTCTCTGAATTTTTCCTATTGTGTCATGCTGGACCACCCAGCAATACTCAACTATTTACCACAATATGCTTAGCCATTTCCTAGTCAATGGACATGTGATTTGTTTCCAACTTTTTTCTTAAAACCTGACTCTATACATATTTTTCTACAAGTTTCTTTTTCTTCTCAGTAATCTCCTTTGAGGTACCAAAACAATAGTGGGATCAGTGGTCAAAGCATGTGAAGAGTTTTCTTTAGGTTAGGTTTTAATGAAATCATATCAGTATGGAAACTGAGATATAGGGAATGGGTGGAAGCTGGCTATTTCCTTCATGCCTTTTCAGCCCTTAGGAAGCAAGGACTGCTGATTCAGACAACACTTCTGGAGTTTGTAATTCCAGGAGACTGGGTGCCTTTTAAATCCTGCAAGGCTCAGAGTGATAACTATTTTACCAGACGTTACTGATGACCAAGACCATTGTCCAGAGGCTGAGAAGAGGTGAACTCCATACCAAGGCTAAAGGACCTGTGGAGGAACCTCAAAAATGGACCATTGAAGATAATTTATAATCTGTAAAAACTGACTTTGCACCCAGGGCAATTACCATTTTGGCAGTCCTGGGAAAAGAGTTTGTTTCGTTTCTATAGTCTCCAAACAAGGAATGGGTTTATTGATAATCTACAAGTTTCTTATATAAAAATGATTTTTAATGTTTACCTCATACCAGAATGAATTTTTTACTATAAAAAGGAGTCAAAGTTAAGTGAAATCTCTTACATAGGTGAACTTCATCAAATTTTGTTTTAATTGATTGTATTGAGTCATCTTAAAATTATACCCATTATTTAAAGAGACTCTGAGAATAATAGTTTTCGCCTTTATCCTTTTGAACATGTTTCTGCTATCGACCATATGCAATTTAGAATTTTTCTATGTATAGAGCATTTTAAAAGCAAATGATTTGTATAATGTTGAGTTTAAAACCATCTACTTGGATATTAAAGATAAGCTGTGAACTTTCTAGGATAAATCTCTTACTGTTATCATTGTAAGGTTCATAGTCACTATTTAGGATATATGATCCTTGAGAGCTAAATTTACCTGAAGCTTTGATTAATGAGATTTGCTATTGAAGATAAAATCTCTTGGGATTGTAGCTGATATTATTTGGAGTTTTAAATTCAGGTATGAATATCTGATGGATCTTGAAGTCAGTGATCCACCATCTGAAAGGAATTTGCCACAAGCTACTCAGAAGAATGTGATTCTGAACTGTTACGGTACAAATTAGTATCTGCGCAAGAATTGGGAGGACAACCTTGGCCTCTACTTAAGGTGGGACGCTTCTAACTCAGTTTTCCAGTGGTGTTCTTTTGAATAATAACCCATCTGATTATTCCTGAGTCTGGCTTAAGATGGAATTGTTACTACATAGTTATCACTACTGTGATAATCACCTGAAGTAAAACCGAGTTAAAGATACTTTATCCTGTATCATGTATGTATTCTCAGGCCAAGGCCTGAAGGACCAGTTTTGATGTTATTTAAATCAGGTCTCTGCCTTTTTTTTTCTCTTATGGGAAGTTTTTTTATAATCAGAGCAAATGGTCAGTAGAAGCCATGAGCACAATTCAAAAAAAATGTGGTCACTATATCCTAAAATAGGCAAGTATTTGGCCTAGTCATCTATCTGTTGCTAAGTGCATGTGTCTGTCTACTTATTTTAACATTTCTGTTGTTGCTGACTTTTGTGGTAGGTATCTTTATTTCTGAAAGGTTACCTACTCCAATTATGGGGGATATAATTGGTTGGGACAATAGATGGCCCTGCTACCTGAGCCCAAGAAGAAAACTTCCATCAATAAGGAGATATCTGTGGAAGGGTATCATCATAGCACTTGGTGGGGGGTCCTCCTATTCCCAATCTGTATCACACAAGATGATTAGAATGAAGGGCAAGAAAGGGAGGAAGGTGTCTGGGTGATTTCATAGCTAATATTCCCAAGAGAAAAGACTATGTTTTCAGGAAAAAATACTGACTATTGCCTTGGTAAAAAAAAATTACCAAGGATATTAAGAAACTAGCACATATTCTGGTACAGACTTGGAACTCTTTAGCACCTCATGGTGATCCCGGTTTAGTGGAAGTTAGTGGAAACAGATTCTTTGATTTGGCATTGTGGCCCTCAGTGGAATTATTTTAGTACCCATCTGCTTACTCTGCCTAATTCAATTAATGACCCGAATAGCTCAGGATAGTTTTAACAAAATGGTGACCCTTACTTCCAATCAAACAAGGATGCTAAGCTTGAAAGGACAGGGATAGATTCCCCTCAACACTATGGGACAGGAGGATCCCGAGGTCGAGGATCAGGTAGACCAACAATGTGAATTAATCCTATGAAGAAATCTCATCAAAATAAAGAGGAGGGACTGAATGGGAAAAGTTTGATATTTCTTCAAGAAGAAATTATAAATTAACCAAGCTATAGGATCATGTTCCTGTTTGTTTCCCTTGCCTTTTCTCCCTGACAAACAATTCCCAGGATATGGGCAGACAGAACAATTCTGGGAATATATTAAAAAACAGGTCTAGCCCTTATCTATCTAGCCCATACATTGAGAACACATCTCTGAGTCAGCAAAAGATATGTTTTTGTTTAAATTTGAATTTATGTTTTGTTTCCCCATTTTCCACTGATCTAGCATCTGTTTTCCCAGACAGTTTCAGATTGTTTTGATGATTAATGCTTCCTAATACAATTTTAAAATAGCTTTTGCATTTAGAATGTTAAGACCACATTTTCAGTCAATGAGGATGAACTAGCAAGGGGAAGGGCTAATATTGCATTAGGGAATGCATATATTGCTTATGTTACTTATGCTCAGGGCCTCACTTTTACCTTTTGTATAGTAACTCCCACTTCTCATGAGAAATGAATAAAACTTTTTCTTTATACTTTGAGAGATCTCTGAAATTTGTTGGGAGGGTTATGTACTGCACAGATGGAAGATGCCCTTTCTTGCAATGTAATAAACCCCTTTTTGCTTTTTCTTACTCTGAGAGTCTTTGGTTGTTTTTGTGAATGATACTGTCCCACATGGCATCTACCTATGAAGATCAAAGGAGATAGTATGTTTAAAGTGCTTAGCACAATGCCTAGCACATAGTAGGAGCAACATAAATGTTTATTCCCTTCCTTCTGTTCAGAGAAAGTGCTCAGTACAATGCCTAGCACATAGTAGGAGCAACATAAATGCTTATTCCCTTCCCTCTGCTCAGCGGACTCTGTGTTAGATGAATGTGGGGATATTTTTTTTTGGTCTGAATTTATGATTCCCCTGATTTAGGAAACTAAGAGTAATTCCCTCTCTTGTATAACTTCCCTAAGGCACATAAATACTTGCAGGATGAATTCCCCAAAAGGCAACTTCTGATGCTCCCCTGAGAGTTTGAGGTATAATCCTGGAGAGTTGAGGTTTGTGAAAGCGAAGTGTTTTGTAAATTGCAGAGGGCTATATAATTCAATTGATTAATCAGTAAACATTTATTAAGTACCTATTATGTGCCAGGAATTGTTCTAATTGTGAACTATTATCACTTCTACAAACAGAACATAATGAAGATAAATGCTTCATTTTTTGTCCAAAGATATATCTTTGGATCTATCTTCTCTAACTTTATTCATTCATTCCTGTAATATGTCTAACAGGAAATTAGCCCATGGATATGCCCATTATGCTCAGCCTGATAAAACTCCCTACATCAACTTTGTAGCATGTGCAGGTATTCTATCTGTTTCCTGTCCACCTATAGTTTCACTAAAGGTTCTTGAGTTAGTCACTGAGCCAGAGCTGAAGAACACTGCCCTGGAAAAGCAGTCCTTCTTTCTATTCCAGTGGCAAGCAAGACTACCATATTATTCCCCATTCAAATTGTCCTGTCTCTGTGAATAAGACCCTGCCTTTCTTTGCCTCTTTGTGTATGTCCTCTCCTGGTCTTAGGTGAAGTCATGTGGAGATAATTGCCACCTTGTAAGCTTAGAAAAATCTGGAATCCATGGTCGAGTTTTCTAACTCTAATCCTGCTGAAGAACCCGTGACATGCTTAAAGAGTATTAAAGGGCCGTGCATTCTTGAGTCTCCTGCAAGTTTAAACTGATTAAAGACAAGAGAGAAGGACTTTTTTTTTATTTACCATTCAGAAGTGATCTTGGTGGAGCAAGCATTATTGTAACACATTTAAATTTAAGCTCACTGACTCAGAGACTAAGGCAATAAAAGTAAGAATGTGCCCTTAGTTCAGAAGCAGTGTGTTTTCTGTTCTTTCTATTTCTGTTTACTGTTTTCAGTAATTATCTATGTGAAAGCTAATTGATGTTAATTGGTTAAATGATATCGTGGTGATAATAGCTGATAAAAGGGAGTCAATTATATAAGAGATAATAATTGTAAATGGTGACTAATCTTTTTGGGGAAAATAACTGGAGCCAATAGCCTTAGAGATACAGCCCAACCCCTCAGAGGAATAGCTAAAGTCCTGTGAAAGAGATATAGTTTTTTTTCCTATAGTCTGTGTAGGCTACAAATATATTTACTAAATACTTATTATTTACAAAGAATTGGGAACCAAAAAGAGGTAGAAAATATAATTGTACATGGTTAAGATGAGTAAAACTAACAGATTATCTCAGAATGGGTCTCAAAAGGTTGCTGCATATTAAAGGACTCAGTGCAACATAAATTGCTATTAACTGAAGTATGGATTCTTCATAGAAGTATCTGGAGTTTAAAACTTACATTTGCAGATTTAGAAATGGATTTTTAAAAATCATTTCAACCAGGGGCAATCTATCTCTAGGGAACTAGAGTGACATTCTCACTAATTAGACTAAAAAAAAGGTTAAAAAAAATCCAAAATGATGATTTTTTTTTTTGGTAACAGGAATTAAAACTTTCCAATTTCTGAAATGTTTGTCTCCTATTCTAAAAATTGTTTTTCATCTATCAGGTACTCTGGAAAATCAAATGATTATTAAGGCAGATATTTGATAAGCAAAGAGAATTGAATGACCTTGAGGAGTATTTCACACTAGGCTGCCATGTAATCTAATGAATTAATCAATATTTCAACTAATATCCATTGTTCATGATATACAAATGTGAGGCCAACGAATTATTTATAAGCCTTTGAATTTGCTCATCTCTTGATTCTGAAACATATTTAACAATTATTCTCATCATCTTCTTTCAGTCTACAATAAAGTGATATGCCAGGTATATGTCAACTTATTGCAGAACTTTTCTACTAATTCATTCTATATAATAGTTATCAGCACACAAACTGAAAATATTTTTATTGCTTCCATATGATTATGTTCACTAGAAAAGTTCTAAGGTGAGATGACCAAGTATTCCATGAAATTATCTTTCTTATTAATTCTGTTTTACTCTTTTTAGCCTCAGTTCCAGAGCTTATTTCTTCTTTTCTTCACTCCAATCCTTTACATTTTACCACTTACACAGATGGTCTTGCTGACTACTTAAATGAAAATATTGAGACTAATGATATTGTATGACTATAAGTCAAGGAACACTGCTGTCTCCAAAGAATTGAAACTGACGGTCACCCAAAGGTCAACAGGCACATCATAAGTATGAGCAGGTTGTACTACACTATTAAAAATAATTTTGAGGGAAATGTCATAAAAAATGCATGAACCAAAACAAACAAACAAAAAATGAACTAGCACCATTTAGGTAATGGCCAACCAAATTACACCGCATGAAAGAAGAGAAACATTAGTGAATCGTAAAAATTGTCAAAAGAGGTGGTTTCAGAGAAACCTGGGAAGGTCCTTTAAGAACTAATGTCTCAAAAGACTTAACAACTCTGATCATTGCAATGACCAACCATAATTCCAGAGGACTGATGATAAAAACATGTTGCTTACTTCTTAGAAGAGAAGTGATAGATTCAAAGTGCAGGAAAAGGTACCCATTTTTGAACATGGAGATTGAGAATTTTTTTTTCTTAACTTTTTATTTCTAATAGAGATTTTTTCTTTTTTTTCAAATTTGGAGAGGATAGGTCTGTGAGGGTATGTGTGTATGTCTATATTTAACAGAGACAGATATAGAAAGAGAGAGACAAAGTACAAAATTGCCAAACTTAAAAATGGAAAGAGGATCATTGAAAAATTTTTTTTTCAAATGTAGAAAGACAAAAATAGAAAACAACAAAAGGAAGGACAAAAGGAATCCAGATAAGCAGGACAGCTTTGCAAATTACATGTTGAGTTTATTACATACTTACAAAGAAAAGTAACAGGGGCAACTAGGTGGTGCAGTGGATAGAGTACCAGCCCTGAGGTCAGGAGGACCTGAGTTCAAATCTGATCTCAGACACTTAACATTCCCTAGCTGTGTGATCCTGGGCAAGTCACTTAACCCCAATTGCCTCAGCAAAAAAAAAAAAAAAAAGTAACATGTATAATAATAATAATATATATATGTATATAATAGTCACAAGCCTCCATTTCTCTTTTACTATGTATGTGGAGATACTCATTTATTGATACTCATTTTTTTAATTGGAATATTTTTTAAAGCTTTTTATTTTCAAAACATTCATAGTTTTCAACATTCATCTTTGCAAAACCTTGTGCTCCAATTTTTCTCTCCCTCCCTTTCTCCCCTCCCCTAGACAACAAATAATCCAATATATGTTAAACATGTGCAATGGAATAATTTTTTTAAAACAATGGGCTAGAAACATGATAAGAACAAGGATTACCAAGTCTGAATACACTCATATGAGTTGTTCTTATAAATACTAAACCAAATTCAGTTTTCTTTGCTCCACAACCTAAAGCTCAAGCCTAGACATTTGGAGAATGTTTCTCTTATTTGGAGTTGGTAAAGGCTTAGGAGAGGACAGATGTTCCTTTTTTTCTGGTTCAGGCTTCAAGAAACAACCCATATATATATGTGGTTCTAGGCTCAAAATTTCAGAAAGAAGTTAACATGTAGTAGAGATGGCATCTCAAACATGCCTCTGACTTCTGGCTTGTCACATTAGACTTCAAGGAATTTCCTCAGGTAAGATTTAATTATAATGATGACTATGTTAGGTACTATGCTAAGTACTTTATAATTATTTCATTTGATCCCTATAATAACCCTGGGAGGTAGGGTCTATTATAGATACACATAATATATATATATATACAGATAAGGAAATTGAAGCAAACATTTTACTAGGCCAGGGTAACACAGCCAGTAGTCTGAAGTCAGAATTGAATTCAAGTCTTCCTATGTTCAGATAAGGCATCCTATCTACTATTTCATCTAGTTGCTTTGGGATTAGGGACTTTGTTGATCACTCATTCTGGATACTATTTGATATTTTGTAATCTGCCTATCTTTTCTGATTTCTGTTTACCATCTGCTTAAACAGACTTATTCACTATTCACTTTTTGTGATGGTCTTTTGTGTCAATGGCATTTGGTAGAAAATCAAGCTTTTGGATATGGCTTGGAACACTTCATTATTTACTTATTTTCCAATCATTTTGATTCTTCATGACTCTTTTTGAGGTTTTCTTGGCAGAGATACTAGAGTAATTGGCAATTTCCTTCTCTGGCTCATTTTATAGATGAGAAAAACCAAGGCAAACAGTTTTAAATGACTTGCCTGGGGATCTCCAGCTAATAAGTATCTGAGACTAGATTTGAACTGAGGAAGATGAGTCTTCCTAAATTCAGGTCTGCCTAGCTTCCCTTTCCTTTATCATTATTAAGGGATAGTAACTAGGAAGGATGCTGAACCAAAAAAACTAATTTCCCTTAGTAATACTTAGGGAAGTGGATAGATACAATTCAAGCCTAGTAATCCCTTCCTGAGGAAAGAAAGTGGTTAGCCTTGTGGCCTCAATCTCCTGTTCCTTTCTTGAAGGAATCCCTTTGGGAGTAGGAGTGAGATTCCACACATATGGATTTATTAAGCTTCCTTAGAGTTTAATTTAGGTAGATGCATGTGGACATAACTTATATGGGCAATACATATACTTTATATATATGCCTAGTTAGTTAAGCCTTGTAAATAGTTCTGAGTCAGCATGTGCCTTCAAATAAAGGTCAGAAAAGTTGCCAGAATTCTTTACCTGCCTGTAATACTGTACTTTACAATAGATTTCATACAGTAGTTATTGCTCCAGGGATAAGCAGGAAATATAGGTTCTATCATCTTTCTAAAATTTAAACTTTTTTATTTGCAATTCCTAATTTTTTTTTAAATTACTTCAATCAGTCTTGCCAACATTTCATTGCCTGACTCATTATCATTACAATGTGCTGAATGGTCCTCAATTAGAATGAAAGTCAATGTTCTCCCCAAACATTTAATATCAGCATGCAAAGACTTAGGCATTAAGGAGAATATGACTTATCTTTTCAGCTTTTCACGATTCCCAAGATTAAATATAAATCTAACTTTGTAACAGCATTACACGGGGCAAAAAATTGCAAAATGTATGTCTGGTTCTAAAGATAGTTTTAATTCTTTGTAAAACTGTTCCAAGAGTGAAAGTGCTCCATTAATCAACAAGCATAATCTAATTATTGTGCTTTGTCCTGGTTAATTAACATATCACTGTATTAGTAATAGTAGTAGTAACCTTGTAAACACACTCCATTACAATTTTTTATACAGACTTCCTGCCCAGATGTCTGCTCCAAAACATGAAATTACAATATATAGTTCAGCTATTCCCAAATTTGAGAGCATATCTTATTTCCAGCTTTTTATTTTAAGTAATGCTGCTATGAACATTTTTGTACCTATGATCTTTCCGCTAATAATCTCTTTTAGGATATAATCACATTGACCCATGCTTAGAAAACAACTTGGTAACTTTTCATGTATAAATACAAATTGTTTTTCAAAACAATTGAACTAATTCTTGTCATCATTAGTAGTGAATTATCACGGAATATCCAAATTTTTGAGATGGATTTCTTACAGGACTTATATTGAGAGATGCTAAGAATATAAGATTATGCTCTATTATTTGTTGATTTAATTTTTTAAGGATTTAACTCAGTAGAATAAAGTGCAATTTAAAAGGTTTTCTTCAAGCAAAATGAGTTTGATATGTATGTTTAAATAATGCAAGAGTTTTTGGTAGATATGTCTATAGTTAAAACTTGATTTAAAAAACACACTGAATACTAACATCAAATGAGGCATAAAATACTGGGGAATGAATTCATCTAATGTGATCAGCAACATGACAGCATATTTTTTGAAATATTTCAAATGGGAAGATGGTAGAGTAGGTCTATAAATTTCAGGCTCTCCAGAATTTTCTCCACCAACAGAACAAATTTGCCCCTCAGGGCAAACAGACTGGTGAGAAATCCAAGAGTTGGGAAAGAACTTGGGGTCCTTTTGGAATAATTCAAAAAGACCTGAAGAAAGACCCAGGCTGGGGATTAATTAGTATGAAGTATAAACACTTCACCAGCTCTGCAGAAAACCAAATGGGAGTCCTGGGACTAACTGGGTTTGGCTGGAGTCTCAGCAGGAATCACATAGACTTTCATTTCCAGACAGCTTGAGGAGTTGGGGGTCTGAGTCTGGGAAGATTGAGGGAACTTTGGTTGATTAGAAACACCAGGTCCAGCTCTGCTGCAGGGACAGGACCTGGGGCAGGAAGACACTTTTGAGTGCAGAGGCAGTGAGGTTGGTACTTGTAGGAGGATAGAGCTTTTGGTTTGGGGTTCCAGGTCAGAGGAAAGAGCTGAAGTAATGGTAGAGGCACCATCCCTATACCTCACAATTAGTGGTACTTACACTAATATTTCTCACTTAAAAAAAAAAAAAAACCACCAAATAAGAAAGAAAACAACCATAGAAATTTGCTATGAAAATAGGGAAGCTCTGGGTTCATCTTCAGAAGAGGACACTGAAGTAATAAAGCTTATTTTACTCCAAGAGTAACATTAAATGGTTCTCTTCCCAGACAGAATTTATAGAGGAACTCAAAAAAGAATTTAAAAATCAAATGAAAGACATTGAGTAAAAACTAAAAAATAATCCAAGAAAAACAAGAAATTATGAAAAAAAGTTAAGCAACTAGAAAAGGAGATAGAGTCTATAAGATGAAAATAACTCTTTGAAAATTAGAATTGGGCAAGGAAAAGCCAGTGAAGTTAAAAGAGACTAAGAAATAATAAAACAGAGTATAAAGAATGAAAAAAATAGAACAGAATATGAAATATCTTATTAAAAAACATATCTGGAGAACAGATCAAGTCAAGAAGAAAAAACATAAGAATTGGGCTACCTGAAAGCTGTGACCAAAAAAAAAAAAGAACCTTGATACAGTAATGCCAGAAATAATCCAAGGAAACTGTCCTGGAGTGATAGAATAAGATGGGAAAGTAGAAATAGAAAAAATTCATTGTTTACCATCTCAAAGAGATCCTTTATGGAAAAATATAAGAATATTATTGCCAAATTTCAAAACCCCCAGATAAAAGAAAAATTTGCATGAAATAAGGAAAAAAAATTCAAATACGCTGGAGCTACAATTAAACAGAACTTAGCAGCCACAATAAAAGAGTGTAGGTTCTGGAATCATATATATATCAACAATCAAAAGAATTAGACCTGAAATCAAAAATTTCATATCCAACAAAATTATAATATTGAATGGAAAAAATGGACATTCAATAAACTTGCAGATTTTCAATAGAAAATTTAACATATAAAAGTCAGTGTCAAAGATCAAATTGATTTATGTTTTTTACATGGAAATGTATACTATATGTTTAATATTGATATCACCAATTGGGTAGCTCAAAAGAAAGACTGGGGCAGAGTTGTATGATCTGCCTAGGAAAAGGTAAAAATAGTAATTATGTTATACAAATGAGATGCAAAGGAAGAATAAACACAAAGCCATTAGAAGGGAGAGGAGGGCTCATAGTTCTGAAAACCTATTCACACATTTGATGAGGAAGGGATTCACAGATGGCAGGAGGTTAAGTAATAAATAGCAAGTCATATTAAGGAGCAGAATTAAAGCAGAAGAGTTAGCAGGGTTAGGAAAGAGGAGATATATTCAAATACTACGACAAAGATCAGGAGTAGAATTTATTAGGAAAAAATGTGACTAGTAATCATTGATCTTAAGAGTTAAACTTAAAGATTCAATGTATAATCTACATTACACATCAGCCATACTAATATTGTTCATATATTTCACATATGGGTAAATGCATGTGTTTTTATATATGTGTGTGTCTGATTATATGTAGATATGAATACATATTGCGCTACATGTGTGTACATGTGAGTGGGTCTAAATGTATATGCATATCTGTGACTGTGGGAGAGCAGTGGGGAGTATGTGTATGTACTTACATACTGTGTCTATTTATATTAAATATGTCTGTTGAGAACACTATGGAAGTGTTCAGCCCATATCTCCAAGAATCTTGTCCTTATCACTAATCAGTGTGGCACCATCAACACTGAAGTTACAGTAAATGATGAAGTTCTGAATGTTGTGAATAAGTTCTCTTACCTTGGCAGTATACTTTCCAGTAATGTCCACATTAATACTAAAATTGGGGATGCATTTCCAGAGCTAGCTCAGTGTTTGGAAGGCTCCAAAAAAAAATGTGGGAGAGGAGAGGTATTTAACTAGCAAACTGAAGGTCTACAGAACCATTGTGCAGATCTCATTGCATGTCTGTGAAACCTGGACAGTAGATCAGCACCATGCCAGCAAACTGAATCAGTTCCATTTGAATTGTCTCAGGAAGATTCTGAAAATCACCTGGCAGGATAAGGTCCTTTCCAACTATACTGCAGAGAGCATAACTCCTTTGGGCCATCAATTGGAGAATAGCTAAACAAATTATGGTATCTGAATGTTATGGAATATTATTGTTCTGTAAGAAATGACCAGCAGGATGATTTCAGAGAGGCCTGGAGAGACTTGCATGAACTGATGCTAAGTGAAATGAGCAGAACCAGGAGATCATTATACACTGCAATAACAATACTATATGACGATCAATTCTGATGGACATGGCTCTCTTCAACAATGAAATGTTTCAAATCAGTTACAATTGTTCTGATGAAGAAAGCCATATACACCCAGAGAGAGGCCTGTGGGATCTGAGTCTGGACCACAACATAGCATTTTCACACTCTCTGTTGATGTTTGCTTGCATTATGTTTTCCTTCTCAGGTTTTGTTTTGTTTTTTGTTTTTCTTGTAGATCTGATTTCTCTTGCACAGCAAGATAACTGTATAAATATGTATAACATATTCGATTTGTCAAGTATTTTAACATAATTTACATGTATTAGAGATTTCCTGCCATCTAGGAGAGGGGAGGAGGGAGAGGGAAAAATTTGTAACAGAAAGCTTTGCAAGGGTCAATGTTGAAAATTTATGATGCATATGTCTTGCAAATAAAAAGCTTTAATAAAAAAAAATAACTCCTTTGGGCTGGCCCATTGTTTGAATGCCAAATGTATACTTGTCAAAAAAAATTTTATGGAGAACTCACACAAGGCAAGCACTTACAAGGTGGACAGAAAAAGTGATACAAGGATACTCTCAAGGTATCTTTTAAGAACTTTAGAATTAATTATATGGCATGGAAGACACTGGCACAGTACTGCCCAGCATAGCATGCCCTCATCAGAGAAGGTGCTGTGCTCTTCAAGCAGAGCAGAATTGAATTAGCCCAAAAGAAACCAAGAGGCACGAATTTAGAGAAGTTACCTGAAATGTTCATAGGGACCATTTCTCCAACCTCTGTCAAAGCACTCCAAGCTCTTATTGGTCTGATCAGTCAGAGTTGGACATGCCGTAATTTGACTATGATATAGTGATGACATTTTGGTTTTCTTCAAGAATGAAGGACAAAAACCAACCATTAAATTTATCTGTGCTTGACAGGAAAAGATGATAAATGTTGGAGAGGATGTGGGAAAACTGGGACATTAATACATTGTTAGTGGAGTTGTGGACTGATTCAACCATTCTAGAGTAATTTGGAACTAAGCCCAAAGGGCCATCAAATACCCTTTGATATAACAGTGTCTCTACTGGGTCTGTATCTCAAAGAGATCATAAAAAAGGGATAAGTACTCAGATTGTTCAAAAATGTTTGTGGCAGCTCTTTTTGTAGTGGCAAAGAACTGGAAATTGAGTGGATACTCATCAATAGGAGAATGGCTAAATAAGTTATGGCATATATAAATATTATGGAATATTATTGTTCTATAAGAAACAATCAGCAGCTTGATTTCAGAAAGGCCTGGAGAGATTTACATGAACTGAGTAGAACAAAGAAAACTATTCATGGCAATAAGATTATGTGATGATCAATCAACTCTGATGGATGTGGCTCTTTTAAACAATTCAGGCCAACTGCAATAGACTTGTGATGGAGAGAGCCATCTGCACCCAGAGATAGTGACTGTGGGGACTGATGTGGATCACAACATAGTATTTTCATAATTTTTATTATTTGCTTGCTTTTTGCTTACTTTTTCTTTTTTCCTTTTTGATCTAATTTTTTTTTTGGACAGCATGATAAATGTGGAAATATGTATAGAAGAACTGCATATGTTTAACATATATTGCATTACTTGGTGTCTAGGGAGGGAGTGGGGAAAAGGGAAGGAGAAAAATTTGGAATACAAGGTTTTGCAAGAGTGAATTTTGAAAACTATCTTTGCATGTATTTTGAAAATAAAAAAGCTGTGCTTAACTATAGCTTGTTCGGGAAAGATGGGAGGATGAAAGAGGAAAAAAATAAAAGTGCAAAGCAGAGAACAAAAGAATAACCTATAAGAAAGTAAAGATGAACACTCATTAATATAATTTTTTCCAATATTATATGTATATCCTTTCTTGAACTGATAATTTATTGATATGTATATTTTGAATCCCTCCTGAAGTTTTGCTTCTCTTCTATTATGTTTTGTTTCCCTTTGTTGCTTCTCTGTTTTCTATCCTTTTTTTTAAATAAATTTTTTAAAATATAAAAAAAGAAAAATGGATGAAAAACACATATTGCATAGACTATACACATGCTAATGATGAATTAATATCCCATTGAGGTTATGTGTCTGTCTCCTTGCCTATTAGAAAGAGGATTAGCTTAGAGAAAGTTCAAGTCCTGCCTTTGTTAAATTCTGGCAATGTGACCCTAGGCCCAACACTGAACTTCCTAGTGGCACTTATGTTACACTCTAACAACAACAACAACAAAATATATGTATACACACACATATATATATATTCCCCCTGAATACACACACATACATATATATACACATATGTACACATGTGTACATATGAATGATGCATGTACAATCACACACACACACACAAGGGCAGCCAGGTGGTATAATGGACAGAGTGCCAGACCTGGAATTAGGAAGTCTCATTTTCTTAAGTTTGGCCTCAGACATTTACTAGCTGTTACCCTGGGCAAGTCATTTATCCTGTTTGCCTTAGTTTCTTTATCTATAAAATGAACCAGAGAAAGAAATAGCAAAACACTCCAGTATCTTTGCCAAGAAAAACCCCAACTGGGGTCATGAAGAGATAGGTATAATACATATATGCATTTTTAAAAAATAAGACCTGTGATATTATTGGTATAAGAAATTAGAGAAACTCCTCCCAATACAGTTGCCCATCTTCTTAGAGAGTTGCCTAGAACATTGATAAATTGAGAGGGATGACGTTCTAAAGGACCCTTATGAACTCCTCAGTTGAAAATTTACTTCTTGTCCCTAGAACTAAGAGTGGGAAAGGACTGAACCATAATATGGAAGAGCAAGTCTAATGGCGAGAGGCATTTGCCTTTCCTACAGTCCTAAATTCATTTCCTTCTAAGGGGACCCTAAGATATAGGGCAAGAGTGAGATTAATAAGAAATTGGCAGAGTATTGGGTGGACTCTTTATGGGCTACCATTAATTTTTGTGTTTCTTGGACTCTGTCTATGGGGTAAAATAAAGACTTACCTATAACTAATATACCTTGTTACCTTGAGCCCTGGGAAGAGGAACTCAAGATATTTTAATTTTTATTATTATTCTGTAAGAAATGACCAGCAGGATGATTTCAGAGATGCCTGGAGAGACTTGCATGAATTGATGCTGAGTGAAATGAGCAGAACCAGGAGATCATTGTACATGGCAACAAGACTATATGATGATCAATTCTGATGGACATGGCTCTCTTCAACAATGAAATGTTTCAAACCAATTCCAATTGTTCAGTGAAAAAAAGCTATATACACCCAGAAAGAGGCCTATGGGACCTCAATATAGCATTTTCACGCTTTCTGTTGATGTTTGCTTGCACTTTGTTTTCATTCTCAGGTTTTTTTTTTTCTTGTAGATCCGATTTTTCTTGTACAGCAAGATAACTGTATAAATATGTATACACATATTGGATTTGTCATATATATACATAGTATATGTAATTTTTTTTTTTTTTTGCTGAGGCAATTGAGCTTAAGTGGCCCAGGGTCACACAGCTAGGGAATGTTAAGTGTCTGACACCAAATTTGAACTCAGGTCCTCCTGAGCTGCCACCTAGCTGCCCCTATTTGTCATATATTTTAACATAATTAACATGTATTGGATTACCTGCCATCTAGGGGAGGGAGTAGGGGAAAGAAGAGAAAAATTTGGAACAGAAGGCTTTGCAAGGGTCATTGTTGAAAAATTACCCATGCAAATGTTTTGCAAATAAAAAAAATATATGTCCCTTGCTCGGAGAGTCTCTGATTTTGTGGTTGATATTGTCCCACACACATGTATTAATAATCTGCTATGTGCCAAACATTACACTAGATGTTGGGAATACTGACCCGAACAGAATACAAAGAACCAAAATAGTCTCTACTTTTAAGAACCACAAATACATTTATGTAACAATTTCTCTGTTTATTCTTCAGAGAAAGGAAAGCTACATGTCCACCTCAGAGGTACATCTGAAGTGTTGAAAGTATCTTTCTCTAATATTATTGGCTTGAGTTTTAATTCCATGCAGTTTCCCAGAACTGTTAGCCATCAAAATAAGCATCATTTCATTTAACCAATGAACAACAATGAGCTTTTACAAAGGGATGTTTTACTGTAAAAATATAGCAAGAACAGAGGCATAAAGGTTCTTCCTCTACCCCCCAAACTGGAGATTCACTTTCTCTTATGCCTCCCCAATTCCTGAAAAAAGTGAAGTCAATCTTAACATAATTTCTACATAGCATTGATCCTAGTAAGTTTATTTACAGATGTGGGATAGACATTGAATTAGTCCAAGTTTCAACTATTACTAGGCTTGTGTCATGGAAATCATTCCATGGGATCAAGATACCAAAGACCACAATATTTAGTAACTCAATTTCCTGTACTTTTGAAGCTCATCAGGTCAGTGCTGCATCCAATCTTCACCTAAAAACAGGAAGAATAGACATCATCAACAGAAGCAATTTCTGGGCCATATGTTCATATCTTATATCATGATGATCCCGGTGGGAAGATAAAGGCCTCAGGCCTCTTCTCCCACCTAGGGTTTAGTTCTTGATTTCTCACTTTGAACATACTAGGCAGAGAAAAACCATACTAAGAAAAGCTCTGGCCTTTTCAATGAGCTCCAGTTCTGTCTCCATAGTTAAGCAAAAAAGTTAACCTTCACCATGTGAATAGTGGGCCAGAGTCAGTTATAGAATATTTGCATGGGTAAGCTCATATGGAAATTGTATCAATTGAACCATACTCTGTTCATGTATTAGTAGATAATACATAAAAATAAAAGGCCATCTTTAGATAAGAAAAGGCATAGAGATAGCAGGATAATCTCTTTAGGGTACCAAAGGACTTACATGTAGAAGCAGAATTTGTCTTGGTCTGATTGCCCCTGAATGGCAAAATTAGAAACATTGGAATAAAGGAAAATTGCATAGGAAGAGACAAATTTCTGAATGACGTAAAAAACTTTTACCTTAGGAGGTAGTAGGTTCATCTTTACTGCATCTCTTCAAGTAAAATTAAAAGACCACTTGTTAACTGTGAAATTATTAATTTGGATTCCTACACTAAACCAATTAATATTAGTCCATTTGATATTTTATATAAATCATATAGGGATAATTAGATAGGTTCTTTTTTTATTAAAGCTTTTTATTTTCAAAACATATGCATGGATGATTTTTCAACATTAACCCTTGCAAAACCCTGTGCTACAATTTCCCCCTCCTTCCTCACCTCCTCTCCTAGATGGCATGTAATCCAATATATGTTAAACATGATAAAAATATAAGTTAAATCCAACATATGCATACATATTTACATAATTATCTTGCTGCACAAGAAAAATCAAATCAAAAAGGAAAAAAATGAGAAAAAATAAAATGCAAACAACAAAAAGAATGAAAATGCTATGTTGTGATCCATACATATATAATATATATATGCTTCACCCAAACTGTGACCACTCTCTCCTGTTACTTCCCCCCATCTGATATCAGTTCCCACAGTCCTCTCTCTGAGTGTAGATGGCTCTCTTCATCACAAAATCATTGGAACCAGGGCCTGAATCATCTCATTGTTGAAAAGAGCCACATCCCTCAGAATTTATCATCATATCATCTTGTTATTGGTGTCTATAATGATCTCCTGGTTCTGCTCACTTCACTCAGCATCAGTTTATGCAAGTCTCTCCAGGCCTCTCTGAAATCATCCTGCTGGTCGTTTCTTACAGAGCAATAATACTCCATGACATTCATATACCATAATTTATTCAGTCATTCTCCAACTGATGGGCATCTACTCAGTGTCCAGTTTCTTGCCACTACAAAAAGGGCTGCCACAAACATTCTGGCACATGTGGGGCCCTTTCCCTCCTTTAAGATCTTTTTAGTATACAAGCTCAGTAGAAACACTACTGGATCATAGGGTATGCACATTTTGATAGCCCTTTGGACATAGTTCCGAATTGCTCTCCAGAATGGTTGGATCAGTTCACAACTACACCAACAATGTATTAGTGTCCCAGTTTTCTCACATCCCCCCCCAACATTCGTCATTATCTTTTCCTGTCATTTTAGCCAATCTGAGAAATGTGTAGTGGTACCTCAGTTACCTTAATTTGCATTTCTCTGAAGATAGATTCTTATGGGTCTTTATAATGGGCCTCAAACTTTCTTTTTTTTTTGTTTAAAGGAGAGAAAATGCGCATTTTAATTAAATAAAATTGAAAAGTTTTGCCTGAACTCAGTGCATAAGATAAACATTAAAGTCAGAAAAAAATGCTGCAAATTCATATATAAATGCCTGATATTTGAGATGTATAAAGTACTGATACAAATATTCAGAAACAAAACCCATACCCTAATATACAAATGGGCCTCAAACTTTCATGTAAACATTACTTGTTTACCAGTTATGAAACTCACTTGTACAACCATAAAAATACTGACAATTATTTCCATTCTGTTTTAATCAAATTACATGTCTAAATCCAGCATGGGTAGGGTGCCTTGATGCCTTGGAAAGTCCCCCAACTTACTTTTGTACTTCTGCCAATGAGCAGGTGACCATCTTATGACCATTTAGTGGAAATGCCCTATGCTTCACCCAAACTATGACCACTGTCTCCTATTACTTCCCCCAGCTGATGTCATTTCTGGCCCCCAAGAGTAAGGTCTATCAACCAATGAGATTCTGTATTTTACCATGCTTCTTTTTGTATATTTGGGAATAAAAGTATAAAAACAAAGGAAGGAAGGAAGGGGGCATATATGATCATGAAGATGATTTGAGGTCCTTTACACTAGAGGGGACCATTAACACTTTAATATCACTGGCTCAGACCTCTACCTCAGTGTTTTTTCTTGCAACTTGGACTATTATAATCCCCCATATGACTATGCTCATTTATTCTTACATACATACATGTTGTAGTCAACTCAGGTCTTTTCTGTTTCTGGGATTCTCTTATTTTCCATCACATGTGATAATTAGAACAGATTATCTTAAGAATGTTGCCAAATCATTTTCATTTTGCATCCATTATCTTCTAGTTAAATGTTCTTGGGATATTCTGCTTTAACTATACCTCAAGCCAACCTCTCTGAAGGCTCAATTTCTCTACTATTCTGTATGATAATAATATTCAAAATCTTCTACTTTTTACATAGTATTTTGAAAATAAACTAGTATAAGTTGGGGCTTCTGAGAACTTGCTAACTAATGTGGTTTCTGGTTTTATCAGTCTATTTGTGTTTTCTCTTTTCTATCAGACTTCTTTAGGAAATGTTCATAGAATTAACAGCTTTATTTCTTACTTGTGTCCATTTTACAGTCAATCAAGGTGGGTTAGGGCTGCTATAGACCTGCATAGTGGCTTCTCATTTTTCTCCTTTCTTTCAAGATGGGCTTATTGTGATGCTTACTGTGACCCCATGTTGATCTGCTTGCACCCAAGACACTAATTTCTAACATTACATCCTATCTTTGAGGCCATTAAAATATTCAGGGTTATTTGTGATAAAGTACAGGAAAATAAAAGCAAAAATTGTGCTTATTTCCAGGGAACTTTCATTATAATGAGGCAAACAAAATGTAAATAGCTATGTACATAAAGGTGCGGGATGTATAGAAGGAAATTTCAAAGAGGAACAAACAAATAGCTTCAGCAGGGAGGAAGAGGACGGAAAAAAGCCCTCTAGCATTAGATGAGATTTTAGCTTGAATCTTGCATCAATCTAAAGTGGAACCATTCCCAATAACATCAGGGGTGAAACAAGGTTGCCCACTATCACCATTACTATTCAATATTGTATTAGAAATGCTAGCTTTGGAAAAAAAAATGCTAGCTTTGGCAATAAGACAAGAAAAAGAGATTAAAGGAATTAGAGCAGGTCATGAGGAAACCAAATTGTCACTCTTTGCAGATGATATGATGGTCTACTTAGAGAACCCTAGAGAATCAACTAAAAAAAACTATTACAATTAATCCACAACTTTAGCAAAGTTGCAGGATACGGAATAAATCCATATAAATCATGAGTATTTTTATACATCACCAACAAAATGCAACAGCAAGAGATACAAAGAGAAATTCCATTTAAAATAACTTTTGATAGTATAAAATATTTGGGAATCTATCTGCCAAGGGAAAGTCAGGATCTATATGAGCAAAACTACAAAACACTCTCCACACAAATGAAGTCAGATCTAAACAATTGGAAAAATATCAAGTGCTCTTGGATAGGTCGAGCATATATAATAAAGATGGCAATACTACCTAAACTAATCTATTTATTTAGTGCTATACCAATCAAACTCCCAAGAAATTATTTAACTGACCTAGAAAAAATAACAACAAAATTCATCTGGAAAAACAAAAAGTCAAGAATTTCAAGGGAATTAATGAAAAAAAAAAAAGCAAATGAGGGTGGCCTAGCTGTACCAGATCTAAAAACTATATTATAAAGCAGTGGTCATCAAAACCATTTGGTACTGGCTAAGAAATAGAGTAGTGGATCAGTGGAATAGGTTAGGTTCACAGGAAAAATACTCAATGACAATAGTAATCTAGTGTTTGATAAACTCAAAGACCCCAGTTTTTGGGATAAAAACTCACTATTTGACAAAAACTGCTGGGAAAATTGGAAACTAGTATGGAAGAAACTAGGCATTGACTCACACCTAATACCATATACCAAGATAAGGTCAAAATGGATTCATTATCCAGGCATAAATAATGATATTATAAACAAATTAGAACAATGTAGGATGGTTTACCTCTCAGACCTGTGGAGGGAGAAGGAATTTGTGACCAAAGAAGAACTAGAGATCATCATTAATCACAAAATAGATAAGTTTGACTATATCAAGTTAAAAAGTTTTTGTACAAACAAAATGAATGCAGACAGGATTAGAAGGGTAGTAGTAAACTGGGAAAATATTTTTACATCCAAAGGTTCTGATAAAGGCCTCATTTCTAAAATATACAGAGAATTGACTCAAATATATAAGAATTCAAGCCATTCTCCAATTGATAAATGGTCAAAAGATATGAACAGACAATTTTCAGATGAAGAAATTGAAACTATTTCTAGCCACATGAAAAGGTGCTCCAAATCACTATTGATCAGAGAAAAGCAAATTAAGACAACTCTGAGATACCACTACACACCTGTCAGATTGGCTAAAATGACAGGAAATGATAATGACAAATGTTGGAGGGGATGTGGAAAAACTGAGACACTGATACATTGTTGGTGGAACTGTGAATGGATCCAACCATTCTGGAGAGCAATTTGGAACTATGCTCAAAAAGTTATCAAACTGTGCATACCCTTTGACCCAGCAGTGTTTCTATTGGGCTTATATCCCAAAGAGATTTTAAAGGAGGGAAAGGGCCCCACCTGTGCAAAAATGTTTGTGGCAGCCCTTTTTATAGTGGCAAGAAACTGGAAATTGAAAGGATGCCCATCAATTGGAGAATGGCTGAATAAATTATGGTATATGAACGTTATGGAATATTATTGTTCTGTAAGAAATGACCAGCAGGACGATTTCAGAAAGGCCTGAAGAGACTTGCATGAACTGATGCTGAGTGAAATCAGCAGAACCAGGAGAACATTATACACAGCCACAAGACTATACGATGATCAATTCTGATGGACATGGTTCTCTTCAACAATGATGTGATTCAAAACAGTTCCTATTGTTCAGCGATGAAGATAGTCATATACATCCAGAGAGAAGCCTGAGGAAACTGAGTGTGGACCACAACATAACATTTTAATGCTTTCTGTGAATATTTCCATGCATTTTGTTTTCCTTC
>JAJPUD010005252.1:0-31709 GCA_023553655.1 Myrmecobius fasciatus | reverse complement strand
AATCCAGGGAAACTAAAAGGTAGAAGTGTGGAAGAATGATGTTCTAAGTATGGGGTATTCAAGGTGAGATAATTAAAGAACTGATCTAGAATGGACTGTGTGAATGGAAATAAGTGGACATATACAAGAGATGTCACGAAGATAAAAATGACATGATTTGGCCATGAATTGTACATTGACATGAAAATAAAGAGTTGAAGAGAACACTGAAGTTGGGAGTCTATGTGACTGAAAGAATGGTGGTCCCCTTAACAGTAAGAAGTTCAGAAAAGTGGGATGATTTGGAAAAAAAATTTAATGAGTTCTGTCTGGAAATGCTATTTTAGAATACTGTAGGGCATCCAACTCAATATACTCAAAAAGACAGTTTTTCCATATTTATAGTAATGAGAATGACCATACTCAAGACCTTTCAGTGATGAAGAAAGCCATATGCACCCGGAGAGAGGGATATGAAATGTGGACCACAACATAACATTTTCAGGCTTTCTATTGATGTTTGCTTGCATTATGTTTCCCTTCTCAGATTTTTTTTCTTATAGGTCCAACTTTTCTTGCCCAGCAAGATAACTATAAAAATATGTATACACATATTCGATTTGTCAAGTATTTTAACATAATTAACATGTAGTAGACTTCCTGCCATCTAGGGGAGGGGTGGGGACCAGGAGGGAAAAATTTGTAACAGAAAGCTTTGCAAGGGTCAATGTTAAAAAATTACCCATACATATGTTTTTCAAATAAAAAGCTTTAATAAAAAAAGTGCAGGCCTTCTTATTTTTCCCTCACAAATTTCATTATATTTCAATTTTCAATTTTGCATTTCTCTGACCAGTAGTGATTTGGAGCACCTTTTCATATGACTAGAAATAGTTTTAATTTCATCATGTGAAAATTGTCTGTTCATATCCTTTGACCATTTATCGATTGGAGAATGGCTTGAATCCTTATAAATATGAGACAATTCTCTATATATTTTAGAAATGAGGCCTTTATCAGATCCCTTAAATGTAAAGATGATTTCCCAATTTATTGCTTCCCTCCTAATCTTGTCTGCATTAGTTTTGTTTGTAAAAAACTTTTTAGCTTAGTCAAAATTATTTATCTGGTGTTCAATTAAGAGTTCCAGTTCTTCTTTGGACATAAATGTATTCCTTTTCCACAGGTCTGAGAGGTAAACTATCCTATGTTCCTCTAATTTGCTTATAATATCACTCTTTATATCTAAATCATGAACCCATTTAGATCTTATCTTGGTATGTGGTATTAGATATGGGTCAAGCCCTAATTTCTTTCATGCTAGTTTCCAATTTTCCCAGCAGTTTTTGTGGAATAGTGAGTACTTATCCCAAGAGTGGGGGAAGGCCTGCACTTCTAAGATGATTTTTGTGAACATAGTACAGGGTAGGGAAAGTCCCCTCTAAGCCACTAGGTTGAGATGTATTTTTCTGGTTTTTAAAGTTTGAACACCTGTAGTCCCTACCTACTAGATTTTAGGCATTTCTGATAGGACATTAACTCTCAGCTTCTTGGTGGATTTGGGGAGACTTAGAATGGGTAAGTCAAGTGAACATTTCATACATTTTTAAACCAATCCTCAGCTATCAGATCAACCTAAGTACTCTAGGATTTTTCATCTGAGGTAATAATAATGGAGTATTAAATCATTTAAAACAAAAGTGCTTGGCTCAGTTTCTTTTTCTGTAAAAACTAGATGACTTCTAAAATCACTTCAAATTTTAATTCTATGATCTAATTAGTTATGTATAAAATTTCTGAAACAATGAAAATCTTGAATTAATGTAAATCCAGTACTTAAAAAAAAATCCTGGCCATGTAATTAGTGTAGATACTCTCTGCACTCATTGCAGATCATAGTCTTTCCAAGATTTAGTAAGTTTTATGAATTGTTTGGGAGGAAGTATCACTTGATAGTCAGTTATGAGCCTTTCCTAATGTAGTTCAACTGTCATCAAGCCCATTCTTGAACACTTTCAAGCCTAGTTGAACTTGCTGCCAGAGCTCAAGTTTTTTGAGAATTTTGGGTCATCTCAGGGCAATAATGAGGGATCAGAGTAGGTTATCAAATAGCTCATTTGGATGTTTTCCTATTTTATTTTTTTATACTTGAATATTTTAAAATAACTACTTGTAAATTCATGATTACATTAAAAAGAAAAACTTTAGTCACGTTTGTCTCCAACAGAAGAACCCCCCAAATTATGAATGTTGAAGTAGGAACAAAATGATCTCCCAAGTGTCCCAAATGACACAGTTGATCATTTTACAATATTGTTGTTGCTATGTACAATGCTCTCCTGGTTCTGCTTACTTCACTTTGTGTCAGTTAATGTCTTTTCAGGTTTTTCTGAAAGCATCCTGCTCATCATTTCTTATAGCACAATAGTATTCCATCACAATTATATACAATTTGTTCAGCCATTCCTGAACTGATGAGCATTCCTCATTTTCTAATTCTTTGCCTCCACAAAAGAGGTGCTATAAACACTTTTGTTCAGTTAGGTTCTTCTTCCACCCCTCTTTTAAAAAAAATCTTTGGGGGGAGAGGGGGCAGGTAGGTGGCACATTGCCTAGAGCACCAGCCCTTAAGTCAGGAGGACCTGAGTTCAAATGTGATCTCAGACACTTAACATATCCTAGCTGTGTGATCCTGGGAAAGTCACTTAACCCCAATTGCCTCAGCCAAAAAAAAAAAACCAAACCAAACCAAAACAAAACAAAAAATCTCTTTGGTATAAAGACCTAGTACTGGTATTGGTGGGTTAAAGGATATTCAGTTTTACAGTCCTTTGGGCATATTTCCAAATTGCTCTCCAGAATGGTTGGACCAATTTACAATTCTATCGACAATGCACTAGTATCCTAATTTCCCCCCACATCTGTCATTTTCTTTTTCTATTATGTAAGTCAATCTGATAGGTATTGGTGATAACCTATCTGAGGGAGTACCTTAAGAGTTGTTTTAATGTTCATTTTTCTAATCAATAGTAATATAGAACATTTTTATATGACTATAGATAGATTTCTACTGAAAACTGCCAATTCAAAGCCTTTGAATATTTGTCAATTGAGGAATGACTTATATTCTTATAAATTTGACTCAGCTCTTTATATATTTAAGAAATGAAATCTTTATCAAAGAAACTTGCTGTAAATTTCTCCCTTCTCCCCTCTTCCAGTGTTTTTGCTTTCCTTCTAATCTTGGCTGCATTGGTTTTTTGTAAAACCTTTTAAATTTCATATAATCAAAATTATCCATTATACAGCTCTTATGTTCTCCATCTCTTGTTTAGTCATAAATTCTTTTCCTTTCCCATAGATCTGACAGGTAAACTATTCCATCTTCCCCTAATTTGCTTATATCATCACCCTTTATATTTAATGTCCTTCCTACTTTAACTGTACTAAAATTACACAATATAGGGGTCAATAGTGAGTCCCACTGTGGATATTCAATAATACAAGGCATTACTTGTATATACCTTAGTACTGATACTAGATTACTATGATAGTTTATTACTGTGTCATGTGTACCTGAATGAGATGGGAAACTGAGGACTTCTCAGAATGACTGTGAGAGATTGGTAGGGTTTCTCACTGGGGATCCTATTGCAGGAAGAGAGATAAATTGTGGCTTTTAGAATATCAAAGGCAGACCAGGCAGACCAGAACCTGTCTGCTATTTACTGATTTGAAAAAGGGTCTGGTTGATATCAGCAGGCCTTGAGTGGGCAGGAAGTGCTTTGTTTTGGAGATTGGCAGGTCCTGAGGGTGGGCCTCCCTTTCTTTCTCTGTAAGTGTGGGCTCAGGTGAGAAGGGGGTGCAAACTCCTTCCTCTCCTTGGTGCAGGCTGGGAGAGGAATGATTGTCCCAAGGAATTTCTGGAAATTCAAATAAACTTCTAATCTTCACTTTGAGAAATCTCTGAGTAATGATTTGAATTGGGAATCGTATATTTTTATCCCACACATACCTAATCTATTCTATTGATCTCAATTTGTACCAGATTGTTTTGATGATTACCACTTTGTAACATATTCTGATATCTGGAACAGGATACTGAGCAAGTCACTTAATCTCACTGGGTTTCCTCATCTGTGAAATGAGGGAATCTGGCTAAATCATTGCTAAAATGGTTTCTACCTCTAAAGCCTATTGTTCTTAAGCTCTTCTCTGTAGAAAGGAACTGCTTGAACAATTAAAAGAAATGTTTTGAGTTGAAAAACTATATACATTATTAATTGATTCGATGTGGTTACTTTGCAAATATTAGTATATACATTTTTTCAGCACACAAAAAAAGTCGATACCCCCCAAGAATGCACATTATGAACTATATCCAGTGCCTGTTTCAGTACTTTGTCTTAAGATATTCCTTTACTTGCAGCTGTATAATATTAAAATTGAGTTCAGAGGGTCAGAGATTTAATGCTGAAAGGAGTCTTTAGAGGCAGCTATTCCAACCCCTTCAATTTACAGTTGAGGGAAATTCAGGCCCAGGGAGATTGTGACTTGTTACAAAGTCACTCAACTAAAAACTGGCAGAATCAACACTCGAGCTCAGGTTCTTTGATTCCGGCAAGCCAGCCATTATTCCACAGCAACACTTTTAAATCTGCCCTTGATTCTTGCGGCACTATCTCATAACAGAGGGATGGATGAAGACTGGGTTATTTAGTACTCAGTACGGTAGGGTAAACTTGGGCTTCCTTGGTATTTTTATTCTATTATTTTGATGAGCAGCCGCAGGCGCCCCATAAACATAAAATGAAAGAAATAAAACGCAGTTTAAACAAAGCCTCGGTGGAAACCCTCACGCTACCCAAGTAGCCTGCAAATGAATGTGGGAGGAGGGGACAAGCTTTCAGGAAAACCAGGTGCCTTCCAAAGCCATTTTTTTTTTTTAAAGCCAAACAGAACACCTTGCTGGGGATGTACAAGCCTAAATTCCCGGCGGGTTTCCCCTGATCCAGAGCTAAGCTGCTTTCCCACAAACTCGGCCTCTAGACGCCTCCACCTCCGTTCTTAAGACCACCAGTCAACGCCGGAACCCTCGCCCACGCGGAGCCTCCATCCTCTTCCCCTCCCCTCCCAGCTGCCAGGCCACAGCTGCGGCTGCCGCTCCGGCTCCGGGGCGGAGGTGGGGCTGCTTTCTTAGCGTCCTCCGCTCCTCCGGTTCCCTCCCATAACTCAGCGCTGCCCAGGCTATCGCTCATGACTGTAACTGCGGCCCACCCCGAGCAGGTGAGGAAGCGAGAGACGAAACCGGAGGCTGGGGTTCGCGCGTGCGTGCCACACTTTCCTTGGAAGCAGCCAGCGCTCCTGCCTCACGGCACTCACAGCACCCCCCAGTGGCGGCGCGCTTGCGGGCTCTCGGCCCGGACTGGGAGGTGGCTAGGCTGAGCCCGCAGTTTGGCCCCGCCCTTCGCCCAGGGCCCGCCCCGGCACCGGTCTCGGCCTCCTAGAGCTGCTGCTCCTCCTCCCTCGCTGAGGTTTCTTTCCTTCGCTCAGCTCTGGGACGCAGTAGCAGCAGAGGCTGCGGCTTTAGCTAGGCTCTGCTAGCTTCCTTTGTGCTCCGCCTCCTGATCCCTCTGTTCCCACAGCTCTACCCCCGGGCCAGAGGCCTCCGTCGGCTGCAGGCTGGCGTTCGATGCCCGACAACAACATCCACTGAATTACAACCTCGCCGCCGCTTTCCTTCCCCGTGAGCGGAACACCATGTCTGCGGTTTCGGGAACCGGCTCGGGCGTCGAGGCGGGCTTTTCCAGCGAGGAGCTGCTGACGCTCCGCTACCCGCTGCATCGCGCTTGCCGGGACGGAGACCTGGCGGCACTTTGCGCCCTGCTCCAGCACACGCCCCGAGCCCACCTGGCTGCCGAGGACTCTTTCTACGGATGGACGCCCGTGCACTGGGCCGCACACTTCGGTAAGGTAAGTGGGGGTGGGGAGCGGCGGAGACTGGCCGACAAAGCTGAGCCAGAGCAGGCTTGGCAACCGCACGCCCCTTCCCGAGCTCGAGCTAGTGGTGAGGTGCGGGCGGGGGTGGGAGCTGGAGAGGATGTCGCTTTAAGGCGCCATTTTCTATAGTTCTGTGCTTTTTTTTTTTTTTTTTTTAAATTGCCCTTCCATGAGGAGTGATGAGGCCGGAGAAGGAGGTTCGGGAGCGCGGGCTGATAGTGCGGCCTAGCGCATGCGCGCACCTCCTTTTTCGGCCCCTTCTACCCGCTTAGCACGGGAAGCCCCTAGTGGGAGGGTACAGTGGCGGGAGCTGGGGTGAAGAGGCGGGTGATGTCGCTCCTAGTCTGGAATGAGCCTAAAGGGGATGGATGCTGCTAGGGAGGGGGAAAGGAGGGATCCACAGTATCTTAAGGGACACTGCGGGGGGGTGGGGTGGGGCGGGGCGAGGCGAGCAGGTTTCAAACTTCGGGGCAGGTTCTCTTACCGGCCAGCCTTTCGCCCTCCCTTTGACCCTGTTGGGGGAAAGGAGCTGCTTGTTGGGGGAATCAGAGATGCTTTTGAGACTAGGAGAAGCGGGCCTGGCGGCGTGGTCCAACTTCTGTTAGAAGTCCTTCTAGGCATGGAACAAAAGGGGCGGGGTGAAGGAGGGGAGAGCTGCTTGGTTTTAGCGGATGCCTGGGGGCTGGGTGGAAGAGGCCGCGGCGCGCGAACGTGCGCGCGGCCCTCTGCGGGCAGGCCCTCTTCGTGTGCCTTTTGCCTGGGCCGGCTCGGTTGCTTTCTCTGTGTAGCGTGGTGCGGGAATCCCGGCCAGGTCTCCGCAATTAGACTCTTAATGGAGGCGCCGCCGGTGTTTGTAGCTGTGCCAAGGCCCGCGCTGACGCCAAGCCTTTCAAGTGCTTATTGGCCAGTAAATAATTTGCCAAAGCTAATTTGTAAGCTGAGAAGTAGCCCGAGGAGCTATTTTTGAGAGCTTGAGGTGTTTAAAATGGAGATGAGGCAAACTTTTTGTAGTAATGTGTGTTTTGCCTGCAAGAACTTTCTGACCCCTGTTTTCCTCTGGAAAAGGCTTCAGTGAAGCACCGTTTGACTGTTCTTCTGTTATGGCAACTAAGTTGTTATGTTTTGCAATAGACAAAGAGTCTATTGTATGCCTTAGATACGGTCCCCACGGATGTTAGGCACCAGTGGATGAACAAGTTTGCTTATATACGTGTTGGAAAATCATATGTGAAGTTAGTCATTTTACTAAATTAAGCCTAAAGGTCGAGATTATAGTCTTTTTAAAAATATATTTAAATTCCTACCTTAAAAGGTTGTTTATGTCTATTGTGACTAAATAATACTCAGAAGTTTAGTACTTTGGAAGATAATTCGTTATTTTTAATGATGTGATAAGGTGATAAGATTTTTCAGTTTAGTGTAATGAACGTAAAACTATTCTCAGATTTAGAAATGGAAAAGGAGCCATAAGTTTATTACTTGTTTGAAAACTGATACATAAATTGGATGAAGTCCTGTTTCGAAAATTGATTTAAGGGGCAGCTAGATGGCGCACCGCATAGAGCATTATCACTGAAGTCAGGAGGACCTGAGTTCCAATGTGGTCTCAAACATTTAACATGTCCCAGCTGTGTTACCCTGGGCAAGTCCCCAATTGCCTCAGCAAAAAAAAAAAAGAAAGAAAAAAGAAAGAAAGAAAATTGATTTAAGGAAAACTTGAGGCATTCTTGATATTAAGGTAATGGTGCTGTATTAAGACAAGTTTTGAACGAATAAACTCTAATGCTGTTTATACTTTCTAATCCGTTTATCTTTTAATTACAACAGAATTGATATTCTCAAGTTAAAGCATAGTGAATATTATTCTTTTGTACTATACTCAATTTTTGCAGAAGCCAGGTTTAGAATCATAATATTTATATTTGGAAGAGACCTTAGGGATCACCTAGATCCACGAGGGTTAATTAAAAGACTTGCCTTGGTCACAGGTTAATAAGTAACAAAGCCAGGATCCAAATCCATTATTTTTTCCACTATGTTCTAAATGATCAATTAGAGTACGATTTGTTATGTATGTGATACAGTTTAATTATAAATCTAGTAGACTAGATTTATAGACACAATTAATTTAGTCATACATCCGGAGTTAAAATAAATGCCTCATTTATTTTGTAGTTTCTGGATCATTACTATGAATGTCCTTGCTGTACTTATCAATAAGATCTTGGATATACCTATTTTTAAAAAGAGGAAATTGAACTAGATGTTCTCCAGGATATCTGCTAATGGAAAGAACCCTATGGTGCTATGTAACTTAATGCAGGAGTAGCCTCAGAAACTGATAGGGATTCTATCTGAAACCCAGTTTGTTGAAACCCAGATTGTTTTGTTTTTTTATTATTGTATCCTTTCTTTGATTAGCTGTGAAGTTTATTAAATTCCCTTCATGAATCTAATCTGATATAAATCATTATTAGATGAGTTTTATTGTAGCTGTATTTCCCCACTCAGAAGTCTTTCACTCTTTAAATGGAGATTGTTTATATTGTTTATATTATTCTGGATTTCATGGTACCTTCAAGAGTATGAAGTGCTGTTTTTAATTTTAACCTTTTACAACATTGGCATAACCTATAAAATGAGGGTGGGGAAGGTGAATTGGACAGGTCCCTTTCAGTTTTAAAGCTCTTCTGAGATTCTTTACTGTTAAGATTGACATCCAAATTAGTAGACTATTCAATATGTATATGTTTTGGGAGGTTCTTTGGATCAGTAAATTTAACCCATATGAAGGAACTCCTAGAAGGGAAACTCCTTTCACTGATGGTGATCATTAGCTTGAACTTCAAGTCAGGTGCTTCCTGCTTCTGTTTACTAATGGTTACATAGCTAGAGAGAATCTGAGGTGACAGCACATGAATCCAGGTGTTTCTGACTTCAGGACTGGCTCAGGTTCTTACTGTACATTAAATATAGAAGGGATAGAATTAAGTGTTTTTCTGTTTATACATGTTTTCCACTTTAAGCCAGCTAGATAGTTGACTATTCAGGTTTATGAACAAGGTAACTTTAACTCTGAATATAAGTGAGTGTGGGAATGACAGCATAGATTAGATGATTTCTAAGAGCTCTAGACTATTCGGATTCAGCATTGATTTTTCTGTTCAGAATCTTGTAGAAGGAGTAGCATAACAAATTTTTATTTGTTATACAAATAAAAGTACAAAAGCAAAGAATTTAGTTTCAAAACTAGAATTGTGACTGTTTAGCTAACTGAATTGTTTTAGTGATTGTTTACAGAAATTCAAGTTAGAACTTTCTGAAATGTTATGAAAATTGTTAGCTTGTGACTGGAGCATTTTCTTAGGTGAATTAGGTTGGTGTTGAAGTAGGAAATGACAAAGGTTAAACTGTAAGTTTACAGTTTGAAATAGTGTAACCTAGGTTTTTTTTATCTTCAGTTATCATTTTTATAAATGTCTTTTAATTCTTTTTATGATAACCCTATCAGTAATTAATTGGCTTGCCATTTTTTATGAAGCCAAATTAGTCTTAAGAAGAATGCTATATTGTCTTGTCAAACCTCTTTGGTCATAGATCATTCATTGGAGATGTGCTACAGCAACTCCTAGCAGGGCACATTAAATAGTTTTTATGAATGTTCTTGTAGGACTGCTTGTGAAAATTATAATGGTGTTTTTTTAAAGAGGCAAAGTCAAGTACTGAATAGAGATAGAGTTAGTGGCCTTAGTGATAGAGTCTTACCTGGGCATTGCTTTTCAATGCTTCAGACAAATCTGAACATTAAAAATTGCTGAGTAGATGCTGCTGCTCTTTGAGAAAGTTCTTCTCTGGGAGTTTCCAATGCTATTGAAATCATTAGTCAATCCAAAATGGGTATCTACTATGGCTAATCATATGCATCCTAACCTCTATTATTTATCTTAACGATAGTCTAATAATATTATAAACAACATCTGCCTGCCTCAGCGGAAATAATCCCCATGCTGACAAAATTGCCGATCCTGGAAGACTACGTGTTTGTCATAGAATACTCTTGGGAGGGAATGGGGATGGTGGTTGAGGTGAAACAAAAATTGGTATTGGTGTCAAACTGGCTTAGGGTAATTATATATACCAAGAGACCAAATAAGTTGATTTGAGAATTAGATTTTGTTTTTGTTCGTTTTTTTATGACTATCATAAGCTTGAATGTTTATCATTCACAAAGCTTTTCTAAGTTTAGTTTTATTTTTTTTTGTTATATTGAAATGACTTTTTGTCACTGTTGGCAAAGAAATTGGTAATAATGAAAATTCTCTTCACAATAACTTTGAGATATGTATGTGCTGTATAAGTCATAAGTATTCCTATCCCTATTTTACTGCCTCCCAGGGTATTTAAAGCACAAACACATTGTTAGGTATTGTGCAAGATTTTGAATAGCATATAAGAAAGCACTGCTGTCTAAATATTATATAAAAGCTGACATGTGTAAAATATCCATATATTTATTAATTTAATTATTAAAATACATTTTAAAGCAATCAAATATAAGTTGCTATATTTCATTTATTTTTTCAGATTGGTGATTATTGATACTTTCATTTTATGAAATTCTTTACACTTCTGTTATTTCATATTTAAAGAGCTAAAAACTACAAGTATTTTTTTTTTTAATTTCAGCTGTGCTTTTTAGTATTTGAAAAGTTTTTGGTTTTTGTGTTTTTTTAAATTAGCTCTCTGATTTTTAAAAGGCGCTTTTCAAATTTTAGGTAGTTAATATTATAAAGGTTGCAACTAGATAGTACAATGCCAGGCCTGGAGTCAGAAAGACTCATCTTGATGAGTTCAAATTTGGCTTCTGGCATTTATGGCTGTGTAACTGGGCTAGTCACTTAAATCTCTTCGCCTTATCTGTAAGATAAACTGGAGAGGGAAATGGCAAACCAATATCTTTGCTAAGAAAACTCCAAATCACATCACAGAGTCTTAAACACAGCTGAAAAGACTAAACAAAAATATTGTGAAAATATAAACAGACATGAAAATGTAAAATAATTTTATGAAGAAAAACAGCCATTAAAACTTTGTATTCAGTTTTTGTACTTAATATACATGAGGCATGGTGGAGATCTCATCCACAATTTTCTCATTGTATTTGGGCCTGTCTGACTCTTTTTAGCACATCCATACTGGCGATGTGACTTTCTTGATAAAGATACTAGAATAATTTGCCATTTCCTTCTCCAGTGGATTAAGGCAAACAGAAGGTCACATAGTTAATAAATGTCTGAGGTCAGATTTGAACTCAGATCTTCCTAATTGCAGATCTCTAGTGTTCTTTCCCCCGAGCCACTAGCAAACCCCTAACTCATTGTCCATAGGAGTAGATCCTTGATGCATATATTAATAATGGACAACTTCTGTGCAACTTAAGTGGCAAGGGTCCAGGAGAGAAAAGTTGACTTGTCCTTAGAGACACTTCCTTTAAAAGCTCTCTCCTCTAATTATTTGTGATCTTTTCTTTCCATTCAGTAGTGTGCAATACTATACCCTTCCTTTGGAAGAGTAGGGATATTTTCTTGTAGTGCCATTTGACTGATTTAAAAAAAAAAAAAGATTTTTATTTCCCCCCCAATTGTTAACTATGGCAGCAAACCTTTTGAGCATATTGTAAAATACTATTTCCTCATCTCTTGTCTCTTGCTTCTTTTGTTACAGTTAAAACCCCACCTTCTACAAGAAGCCTTTCCAGTTCTTAATATTAGTCCCTTCTTTATCTCCAGTTTATCTTCAGTATGTCTTGTTTGTGCATAATTGTTTTCATGTCGTATGTTTCCTCCTCTTCTCCCTTCCCATTCTATTAATTTCTTGTGCATTTTCCCCCCTTTTTTTGTATCCCCAGTATTTAAACCTAGTGCCTAGCTAGCATTTAATAGTATTGAATAATGCTTTTTGACCCATTTCATTTTCTTACTTTGAATTAGGTATGTTCTGACAGGAAGAACTGCTCAGTAAGAAAAAGCCTTTTTTTTCTTTTTTTTAATAAAGCTTTTTTATTTTCAAAACACATGCATAAATTTCAACATTCACCCTTGTAAAACCTTGTGTTCCAAAGTTTTTTTTTCTCCCTCCTTTCCCCTTCTCTCTCTCCTAGACGGCAAGTGTTAAACCTGTGTAGTTCTTCTATACATTTTTCTGCAATTATTCTGCACAAGAAAAATCAGATGAAGGGAAAGGGGAAAAAAATGAAAAAGAAACAAAATGCAAGCAAATAGCAAAAAAAAAAAGTGAAACTACTATGTTGTAATCCACACTCAGTCTCCATAGGCCACTCTCTGGGTGCAGATGAGAGAGCCTTTTCTTAGGAAGACAATAGTATAGGAACATATGAATCACAGAAGAGATAATTTGGGCAATAAGAGTTACTGTAGGTAGAGGTTTTATTGAATCCAATTACATCTTATTTTACCCATTCCCTGCATATAGATCTTAACTGTGGTGCTCTGTAAGCAGGTATTTAATCACTTACATTTGCAGTAAGACTTTAGAGATGTCCTATATAGAGAAAGGAACATTCTTCCTGTAAAGAACGAATGAATCCAATCACTCCCTCTTCATAGAATGAGAAGATAAACTGTTCAGTGTTCATGGCAAGCTAGTGATGTTGAGCCCATAATAAAGGATAATTCATAGCTTTTGAAATATATATAAAAGCTACTAATTCAGAAATACTAAAAGTGGTATTTTACATTCAGAAGTCCAAGTTTCTTATTTTAAAAGCAACTAGTGTCATGTCAAAGTTTCTTATATGCCATTTAAGAGGGAGTGATTTATTACCCCCATACAAAGATTTTCTTTTAAAAATTCAATTAAACTGATACAAAATAAAGTGAGCAGAACCAGGGAAACATTGTACACACTAACAACAAAACTGTATGGTGATCAATTGTGAATAATTTAGCTATTTCAACAATACAATGTTCCAAGAGAATTCCAAAGGATTCATAATAAAAAATGTTACCTACCTTCCTAGAACTGATGGAGCCTGAATGCAAATCAAAGCATATTGTTTTTCACTTTGTTTTGTGTTTTTTTTTCCTTTGAGTCTAATTCATAATATGGTAATATGTTTTGCATGCTTGAACACATAAAACCTACATAAAAGAAACAGGAATTTAGGAATTGGCAATACTATGAGCAAAGACATAGTGGCAGATGTGTGAGAAGAAATAGCCCACTTGAGCTGAAATATGAAATTTGATAGCAAAATTCTTCCATTTTGAGTGGTGCCAGAGTGAGAGTCTTGAATGTTGGCAACGAGATTCAAACTTATTTTTGCAAACAATAGGGAACCATATAAGAGTGGTATGAGCAGATCTATACCTAAGGAGGAATAGTCTCGAATAGTCTGGTAAATAGTTTGAAGGGTGAATTATGGTGGTGAAACAACTGGAAGCTAAAAGGCTAGTAGTCCAGATAGTAAGGAAGTCTGGATCTTGTGGTTCTAGTGAGAAAATCTGTCCAAAGAAAGGGGCATATGCCCAAGTGATACTGAGGAGATTGAGAATAAAATGAACAAAATTTGACCAGCTGTCTGTGGGAGGTTTATGAGAAAAGTAGTACCCCTTGAAATAGGGGCCAGTCAGAAAGTGAAACAATTTTCAGGAAAGGAAAGGCAATCTGAATTTGGGGTGTCTTGGGGTAGCAGATTAAGGTGATCTCAAGGCTGTGGAAATGTAGTTGTTGAGAGTTTGATTAGAGTGCAGAGATTATAGTTGAAGGCCTCAGGAATATGCAGGAAATTTCTAATTTAAGAATGTGCCAGTTACAGAATAGAGTAGTATATGAATGACATGTGAAATTGAGGGGAAATTGCTTCTTCTTTAGAGATGATCATTTTTGAGAGGGGGTTGTTGCTCCCAAACAGGTTAGACCAATGACCTTTGAGATTTCTTCCAAGTAGAAGGGAGTCTGACTTTGTGTTTTTTTTTTTTTTTCCAGTGGGACTTACCACAATTTTGGAATTGGGGGGGCACATGTTTGCAGGTATATTTAGTAGTATAATTAACATTTCTAAGTGTTTCTCTTATTTCCACTGCTTTTCTTAAAGTTGGAGTGCTTAATACAACTGGTGAGAGCTGGTGCTACTCCAAATGTCTGTACAACACGATTTGCCCAAACACCTGCCCATATCGCTGCTTTTGGAGGACATCCTGAGTGCCTGATCTGGTTGATCCAAGCTGGAGCCAACATTAACAAACAGGTATAGAATGGCTGGATTTACTTTTTTTCTACTCCTTCCTCCTTCTCTCCCCCCTCCCCCCCCATTGTTACCAGTTTGCACTCTGGTTTTTAGAATTGATATTCTAATCAAAGTTTGAGTGTTACTCAAAGTGCTGAGACTTAGTGAATTATTTTAGAAGAATGTCATTCTTGAAACTCTTTGTCATTATAAATCCAGGTTAGAAAATGACACATGTAACAAATAGTAATTAAATACTATAGATAAGCTAATATAGTCAGGGTTATAAAGGAATGTGGAAGAAAATTGGGAATATTCTGTGGCTTATTTAAAAACTGGAAAATATAAAATGACCACGGTAGGCTGGGCATAATACATATACAGACATATACAAATATACACACACATACATATCATGGATACCTGTGTCCTTAAAGGGCTTCCTTTTTTTTCCAGGTAGAAAATACAAACTTTGGTATATTCCTACTATTTGTGCTTTTTCTCTTCTTTTAATGTTTAATATGCCCCAAAGTTAATTGAAAAGAAAAGATGAAGAATATTTGGGAGAAAATGAAGTTAAAGGAGTGTATTTAAGCTAGTGATTTAAAAATTCATATCTTGGATTTATTTCTGAGTAGGAAGAAAAACAGTCCTATATCTGGAGAAATTTAATCCCTGATTTGACTCCAGTGTTAGCCCTATTACCTGCCAAGTGGAAGTAATAGGCAGTTTGTCACTTGGTGCAACTGACTGAGACCCAAAGTAGTTGTTGATCCCATTCCTACCCTAATCTGCTTTCCTTTTTTCTTTTTCCCTGCCTTTTCCCTTTGTACTTCATTGTTACTTCTTCCTTAAATTCCTTCTCTGCCCCACCTTCTTCCCCCTTCCCCAATGTAGGAAAAACATACAAATATGCCCTCCCCAAACAGCCCTGGGAAAACTTGAACTGTGAAAAGCAATGCATATAATTTTCTCCTCAGAAAAAAATATTTATCACTTCATTTTATATAAATAAAATTACTTAAACATGTCATTTATCTAGTTAGATAAATTGGGACTTTAGGATAAGCTTTAGATAGGCTATAAACCTATCTTTAAAATGCACTTTAGAATCTATTGAACTTATCTTACTTTCCCCCTTATTTCCTTTCTTCAGCGGTCTCTACATTTTGTTCTCTCCAGCCCCTTTTTTTTCTCCTCATATATACTACTTCTCTCTTGCTTCTCTTCTTCCTCCTCTTTATTCCAAAAAACAACCAGTATTTAATCCTTTAGTGCTAAAGTGATTGCGTGATCTCATCAACATGGATATTCCATTACAGGTCAAAACCCATTCCTACCTCGGTGATTCTTGTCCATAGTCATCCATAATGTGCTAGAGATCTTCCTTCTAGGTCTCTTGACATTTTGTGAGTACCAGTGCAACTACTTTTTATGGGTAGGTCATTGTTGGAAATTAGTTATTGCCTACTTGACCCAATGTCAATGTGTGTCTTTATTACCCTCTGAGTCATTTGAAACTTTGGTTCTTCACAGATAGTGGTGTTTGAGATTTGAAACCACTTAATATCAGTCTCATTTCAGATGTCCTTAATGCTGATTTTTATCAAACCTTAGAAGATTACAGACCCTTTTTAGTGAGAGACATGATTATTAGAAAAATTAACAACCTATCCAAAAAATCCCCTCCAAATTGGTGACATGCTCGGACCTCCCCCCCATCCCCATTATTATATTTATTTTTCTATCTTTGCATATGTTGGATTTTTCCAGTAGACTAAGCTTCATTAAAGGCTAAGATTGCCTCACTTCTGTGTCCCTACCACCTAGCAATAATCCCTATTGAGGAAGAAGCAAACATTAACTAAATGCTTACCCCTGGAATGGGGTTCTGGGGATATAAAGAAAAAAAAATCATGCCCTGCCCCCAAGGAACTTCTAATGGAGGGAGAAAATGCATATGATAGGTATTTATGAGACTGTAAAGAAGGCAAAGTGCAATGACAGTTAGTAGGGCTAAGAAGGGTTTCTCTCACAAGGCTGCATTTAAGCTAAGCTCTGAAGAAAGTCAGGGATTCTGTCAGGTGAGAGAATTCCTTGCAGGGAGGACAGTCATTGCCAAGGCACCAGAGATGATAGGGGGAAGTATTATATGTGAGGCTGGGGTGACTGGGCTAAATGGATAAGAAGGCAGGAAAGATAGGGGCTAGATCATGAACCACTTCAGCAAAAAAATTTATAGTTATTTTTTCCTCTACTGGTGACCTAAATCTTTTTTTTTTTTTTGCTGAGGCAATTGGGGTTAAGTGACTTGCCCAGGGTCACACAGCTGTTACGTGTCTGAGACCAGATTTGAACTCAGGTCCTCCTGACTTCAGGGCTGGTGCTCTATCCACTGCGCCACCTAGCTGCCCCCCCTAAATCTTTTTTTCAAGGATTATTGACGCCTAATTCAATGTGTATTTGGGATTTTTTTGTTTTGTTTTTAGAGACATTTCCTCTCTGCTCCTAGATTTATTTTTCTTGCTTTTTAAAAAAGATTCATAGTTAAGTGAATTTTGAATTCCAATAAAAGGATCCTGTTTTTTCTTCCTCAGATTTATTTTTTTTCTTTAAAATTTGACTAACAACATTCTCTTTGAAGCAGCCCCACTGTTTATTGAATGTGTATAACTAAAAAACAGCTACTTAAAGTGATATTTTTATTTGCAGGATTGTGAGGGTGAAACTCCTATTCACAAAGCTGCACGTTCTGGTAGTATGGATTCTATAAGTGCTCTAGTGGCTAATGGAGCTCAAATCGAGTAAGTGATTTTTGTTTTTTAACTGTGAAACTATAATTCAGAGTAGACTTAATTAAAAGAACACTAGAATAGACACTTAATATTTTAAAAGTGGTTCTTTAACAGTTAATAATCTCTAACAGAGAAGAAGCAAAAATTTCTGCTGTTAAGCACTAGCAGATAGAGGTTAGCTTTTTTTTTTTTTGGGCTTCACATATAATTGTATGAGAGATGGTGTAGTGCAGTGGAAAATGCACTGACTTATAAAGTTCTTAGATCTGCATGACGTGGCCTTGCACAGGTTTATAATTAATATTTCTGTCTCTCAGCCTCTTCCTCTATAAGAGATTGGATCTAAAGCTCTTCCATCTTCAGATCTTTAGATTCTAGAGTCATAACATCCCTCTGTATATGTTCTCATCTTAGAAAATTATTTCTACATTAGGCTTTAAAAAAAAAAACTTAAAAAAGTTTTAATTTTCTTTTCTCAGCTCCTTAGAGGAACTGTATGCACATATACATATATTTATATATATACATATATATATATGCAAATACACTCATAAAATTTATTGGGGTATTTATGCCATGTTAGCATTATGATTTAAAATTTCAACACAAACTTCCTTATAGGTTTCTGTAGAAAAGTTTTGGTGCTTTAGTGTGTCTTAAAATACACTGAGAGCATATGACTTGTACACAGATACTATTAGGTAGCCTTGCATTTGTCATGTATTTTAGGTGTTGACTACTAGTATATTTGTACTGTGTTAACTTTTTAGAAGTTAATTTTTTAATTAAAATTTTGTACTTCTGCAATTTACAGCATTAACAAAATGGATACAGCTGTCAACCTTAGTCAAATGTGAGCTATATAGCTTATAATAACCAAGAATAACTATTGGCTTTTCTTTATTATAATTTATTGAATTAGTTAAAAAATATTTTTAGTAAAATTAGTTTCAAACTTTCCTAATTGGAGAAATGAAAATTTGGCCTTTGAGTGAAATAAGTTACATTTCTCTAACTTTGTTTAACCCTTTGGTTTCCATTTTACTGTTGGCTTTTGCCTCAGTTACAAAGATCTACCTTAAAGTAAATTTTGCTGTGGATGTTGTCAGGAAAGCAAAACTTCATATTCTGGTATGGTTTGTGTTGGAACCACAGAAACGTTATTACTGTCATACTGAAATTTGACCTGCTATTTCCTGTATAGAATGCTACTTGAAAGAAAACTTAGCTATTAATAATACTGTGTAATTTTTTTCTGAGGCAACATGTTCCCATGAAATCCATTTTTTGAAAAATGTTCCCTTTAAAAAACAACTTTTAAAAGGGTTATTTAAAGTATAATTATGGTTAAAATTTGCCTTTCATCTTAAATATAAATGCAGATTATATGCTTCTGCTATATAATTTTAGGAATAATGTTAACAAGTAGAATTTATTATGATTATAAAATAATTTGTAGAATAAGTATTTCTGTAATTATTACTTCATATACTCACTATTGAAATTATTTAAAAAAACCCATTAAACTTGTAGTTTGATGCCTTTAGTTTTTCTTTGAATATTTTTATTCTGTAGCTGTTGGCATCTCATATTTTAATAGATAGTTTAATCGTTTGAGTTCTTATTTTCAACAAATATTTATTTTTTATCTGTAGATTGTTTGCAGTTTTGTCCTTCATTCCAGGTTCTTCAGGTGTCTCTTTCCCTTCACTGTCACTATAGTCTGATTGTACATGGTTTCAACTGCTAATTTGTTTTTTCCTTCTTACAATGAAACCTTCATTATAGTGATTTCCTTGATTAAACTTTTTTTTTAATGAGAAGTACTTAATCTGAATGAGAAACTATCCAAAAATGATTTTTTTTCTATAGGAGTTTTATGGCATGATTTATTTCTGGATTTTTAATCAGCATAATTCCTTGGAATAAAACCTTGAAATTCCCAATTGATTTCTTAAAGCTATTTTTATCAGTAAGTTAATTAGGAAATTATTTATTGAATTTTTTTTTTTCATTCCACAAATTTTTCATTTTTGGTAGTTTTATCTCCCAAACTATGCTAGCATATTGAAACTCTCATAATCTATTATAGGTCAACTATTAAATATTTACATATAATTCTATTTAAATATATGCAAATTAAAATGGGCAATTAAATTAAATTTTAAGATCATTACAATAGAATGGATGAACTTGGAAGTTTTATTTCATTATTTTTCTGTACATACTGAGCTAAATTATATTTATTCTTTTTTTTTCATTACTATTTAAGAAAGTATTTAGGTCTTTTTTTTTTTTTTAACATGGAAAAAGTAAGTTTCTTTATTTCATTTCAGTTTTGCTTTCTTGTGAATATCCGTGACCTTAAAATAACGTGTTTTACGGATCACCAGGTAGATTCCATAAGGGCGAATAGGAAACTACCAAGTACTTGTGGATAGAATGTTGCTATATAACTTACCTGTTAATGTAGGTTGCAACTATAAGATAACGCATATCAACTGCCGTGCATCGTATTAAATTTTCTAGCACCACACGTGAGTATGTTAATTGGACTTTTATTTTTTCATTTGCTTGTTAATTGTAATTTTTGGTGCCATGTTTTCTTTTTCCTTTGAGATAAAAAATTTTTCAAGTTCAAAAAATATAATGGGCTTACCAAAGTTATGTTATAAATGGTATCTTTACATTTTGGAATAAGGCGTGTTCTTACTGAGAGTGGCCCAAACATATTAAAGAAATCACAGAACCACCCCGTACTTTCTGAATTAAATTTAGAAATTCAGGGTCAGATACTTTGAGGTATGTTTTCTGTAAATATTTTTCTATTATCTATTATTATTTTCTCTTATATTAATATATTGTATTTTAATGTTTTAACAATTTATATTTGTTTATGTAGAGTTATTTCAAACTTTTAACTACTGCTACTATTTAAATACCAGTTTTTTCACAGAATGTATCTTGTAATAGGGAGATTCACAAACTCAAAGCAGTTTTTTCTTTGTTTTCTGATCTTTTAAATAGCTGTCCTCTCATAATATAGAGGAAAAGGTTAATACCTTTTGAGTATCCATAATTTTAATAAAGTACAATCAAATCTTGACTTTCTCTTCAGGAGGAAATGCAGTTAACCTACTGGCTTAATTTTTAGGTTTTCTGAATAGAAATAAAGTAGGATGTAACTAAATTTATAGACTTTTTACTTTTGCTTGGTGGCTAGTCTTCTTTATAAAGAGTAAAACACTCAGAATGGACCATGAGGCAAATTTTTTCCTATGTGAGTCTTGTGAATTACATGTTTGCTAGCCATAAGGTAGCCCAATGATAGTTGAGATAGCTAAACTTCGATTACATAAGTCTAAACTGTATGTTATCTTGACACTGGTAGTTCATTGTTCAATGTTAAAAATATTAGTAGAATACACATGCATAAAACCATTTTGCAAAGCAAATACTTCAGAATTATTTTTCCCAGGTGACGTAATACAAGGAGAATCCTAATAAACTAAACTTCAATGGACTCTCAGTTATCATACAGAATTTTGTTGATTTACATTTTGCTTAAAATAAGTGGACTATTGATAGAGTTGGGGAACACAATGTCTATTTTAATTTCATTTGAGAGACCTGAGTTGCATCATGAAAATCTTACTTCCCTCTACATTCAGGTTTTAAAAGGTGTTTTGTCTTTAAATTTTTTGACATAATCTGTTCCAAATTTGTATCTCATAGATGCCAATAAAGGCAGCTATCATTTAAAACTAAAATATAAATTGTTAGTCCTCTTCTACTTGATTTTTTTTTTATGGATTTTTTTTAGACATTGAAAGTAGACTATAGGAAAGTTGACTGGGTGCTAAGGAAATTAAAGTGTTAAAAGATCTTTTAGCATTTTAAAAAATGTTCTGTGTTTTGAAAAATTGTACTCTTCACCTTAAGAGACAGTACTTTATATAATTTCAGATAAAAAGGAGATTCCAATAGGTCACTGGCCATTTTTTTTTTTTTTTAATTTACTCATTGATTTAGCAGTTGTACTCTTAATAAAAAGTAAAGGTTTGAAATTATTCTTTCCAGTATTAATGCAATTTAAATGACTGACTTGAATTGGTTCTCTCTAAATGTCCTGGGTATTTTGAAAAATTTTGAATGGCTACATTATCTAAAAGTTTAAGTATGTGAGATATGGCCATCTCATTTGTAAAATGGTCATTTGCTTATTAGATTTTTCTTCATTATTTTAAATTTTTATCCTTCAGTGAAGGATCTTGATGGTTTTGAATAAAAGTAATATCTTTTTCCTGTCTTCCTTTAGAGTCAGTATTTTAGTGATTTGGGTTAATTTTTACTTAATGCACATGACACTTGAAGATTTTTGTAATGATTATTCAATTAAATTATGTGTCCCATCAGATTTATTTTGGGAAAGGTATTACTATTTATCCCCAACTATGTAAAGGGCCATGCCTTGTACTTAACAGAAATCATTGAAGTCATTAATCGAGTTTTCTATTTTTTCTTACTACTTTCTTCAGAATTCTGATATATCATCCATTGTTTTCCATTTCTTTGTTCCAGTCTCTAAGAAAGAGGTGGTCCTGCTCTTTGTTAAGGCCAACCCTTCTTATTTCCTTGGTCCTTTTCCAGTCATTTATACTAATCTTCATTGTGTCTTTGTGCTTGAGGCAGCCTGTAAGGGAGAAAGGGAAACTGGAGTTGGATTCTGTTTAGCAGTTATGTTACTTGGCTAAGCCTTTTTTTTTTTTTTTTTGAATCTCATTTGTGAAATAGTTCTATACCAGTAGCACATACCTCTGGGAACTGTTTTGAGTAATGATTAAGTGCTTTCTGAAAGTTAAAGCACTGTGTAGATGTTGTCATTATTAATAATAGCAATAGCTTCATTGTTGCTACCTGTTGGGGGGTGAATCATATATTTCACTTGATCTTGATGTTTCTTTAAGCTATAGTTCTATGTGTCTTTTTAACTAGTAAACTTGTAGAATTATTTGGGCTTGCAGCCTTTTCATTCACCCCATTCAACATGGTGGCTTTTAGCCCCACTATTCAACTGAAATTGATTTCTTGATAATTGCCAATTATCTCTTTGAATGTAAAATCTGGTGACCTTTTCTTCAGTCCTAATTTCCCTTGACTTCTTAGTTTTTGATAATGTTGACCAGTTCTTTCTTTCCTCCCTTGACCAGTGTGACACAGATCTCTTCCTACCTATCTAACCATGAATGCCTTCTCAGTGTCCTGGGCTGAGATATGTAATTTCTTGCTCTCTCTTCTATTTTCTTAGTAGTCTCATTAACTCCCATGAGTTCAACTAGAATTTCTCTCCAAGTAGCTCTCTTAAGTTATAATTAAATTCAACAATACATCTCAAATTTATCTTTTCTGCAACTTATTTTCTTTCCTCACCAAACACATTCTTCCTCAACCCTTTATTATTTCTGTTGTAGATAACATCTTTTCAGTCACTCAGGTTTGCAATCTTAGAATAATCCTTGGTTTTGACTCTTTTGCTCCAGTGAACCTTCTATCTCAAATGAAATCAATTGCCAATTTTGTTTATTCAGCCTCTACAATGTCTGTGTCTGTCCCCATTTCTACTTCCATAACCATTATTGTAGTTCACTTCTGAACTAGACAGCTATGGTAGCTTTTTAGATGGTTTCCCTGCTTAGAGTCTCCCTACTCTCTAATCTGTAACAGCTGAAGTAATCCAAAACACAGGTCTGATTGTGTGTCCTATTCAGGAATATTTAATAGTCTTTAAGGAGGAAATGGAAAATCAGCTTGTCATTTAAAGTCTTTTATTCTAGCTAGCCTCTCTTTCCAGACTTTGTTAATATTGCTACCTATGATGTAACATTTCCGTGTCTAGACTATATACCATCTTTACCTTTAAAATCTCTAGTTTCCCTTAAGGTCAACTTAGATGCTATACTGTACAAGAAGCCTTTGCTTTACCTCAACTCTAGTCCCATGTTCTCTTCTTCCGTTTTTTTCTATGCCTGGCCCTTTTCCTCTCTTCTCCCCCCATCTCCCAGTAGAATGTAAGTTGCTTGAAAGTTAGGTGAGAGATTGGCATATTTTTGTTTGTATATCCCTAGTATCTAGCCAGATTCTTAAATGGATATTTAATATTTGTCGAATCGAATCCAATTGATTATTTTCAGCTTTTCTCTTTTTAAATTTTTCTAATTCTGATTTCCTTGCTCTTTAAAACATTTTATTAACTATCAGCATGAAGGCTTGCATAGTAAGGAATTATCATGCAAATTGTGAGAATTAGGATGCCAGTATTCTATTCTTAATAGTTCAATTTAAATATTTGGCTTGAGGTAGAAATTTTTCACTCATCTGGAATAATTCATAGATTTTTGTGCTTCATAAGTCTTGCTTCTAAATGAAGGCTCTTGATCTAGATATTTCCTGCTAAAAAATTCTAAATTATAAAATAGAAAATGCTTCTTTATACTTGTCACCATTGTTACTTATTCACAGCAGTAGAAATAATCGAATTGTTCTTTTAACTAAGCAAAATTTTAATAACTTGTCTACTAAAGCATATTGTGTTGGTAAACCAAACCCATATTAATGGAGTAACAAATACTTGAAGTATTTTAATGTAAGCAAACCTAACTTGGCTTCAAATAGCTGCATTAAAAAATCAACTTTGTTATCTCAAATTTGAAATGAAAACTTGGCACCAAGCGTCTTTTAGGTAGAAACTTTGTAAATGTGTACTTTATTCTTATAAATTGTTACTTAAGGAACATGTATGTGAGAAATTCTTCATACCTATTTCAGTATTTTTATTTGGATACCAAAGGGTTAAAAATATATACATAATATATATTTATATACATGTACTTTTCAAATTATTTTGCTGAAGAAATTTACTAGTATGCTAATGTTTGTGTCTGTACATATTAGACATAATGTTTTGATCTTTTTTTTAATGATTCCATGTATTTGCTTATTTTTGTCTAGGAATAGTTACTAATGTATTTGAGATACAGCAAACCAAATTATAAAGTTACCAGAATCGTGAGTTGATTAATGGCTTTTAGTCCATACTGTTAAATTTTATTGGAATATTGACAGACTTAAATTGGCTTCATGCTAAAAAAATATATATATATATCATTATTAAAAGACAGTGTCCTGTCTCAGTATCTCATGGTTAAGGTGGTCACATGACAATGGCTTAAAAGCAATGAATAATGTGCTCCTGCACCTTATGTATGTATATGTATTTTTTAATCTAAATGTTGCCTGCAAATATGTGATCCCTTATGATAAGTTTCCTGTTTTATGAACCCTTGCCCGTTTTAAATCAAACAGAAGATTCTGAAACTGTAAAAACTACACATGTCAATGTTTTACAGCTACGTAATTCGAATTGACTTGATTTTTTCAAGTAATCCTAGAAAGGGGGAGCATTCCATATAGAAACTGCTGAAACTGCCACAGGTGCTTCTCCGAAAACCTTACAGTTGTGGCATTGAATGTTCAGTATCGCTTCCTTTCTCCACACAAGGCATACTGTTGAGGTATTTGTTGCGGTGATTGGTTTTAATGCTAATCTAGGAATTCAGATATAGAATCTTTAGATTTGCATGCTTTGCTTACCCTAATTTATGATATCTACCTTTATTTGTAAACTAAACTAACAATAGTTAAGTTGAGATCAGTATTTAACAGAAATATTACGTTGATATTCAAAAAGATGTGGTTTATTATTTTATATTGTCGCATGGCATTACAAAAAGAAAACATGACTGAAGGTGATGTGAAATCTCAGATTTTCAAAAAAAAAGCTTTTTCAGAATTTTCTTGTATATACAGAGTTTAAAAAAATGCTGGAAAAAATCCTTGGTTTTTCTTTACAGAAAAGCCTATTCAAATATCACCTTTATTCTTGTGACACTATAAGTGGAAAATATAAAGTAGAATTGCTGGCAATGTATTTTTTAATAAAGGGATTTAAAAAAAAAACTTAGTATTCTAACTCCCAATTTTGAGTGAACAAAACCTTGTTTAACTCTTTATTAGATGATGTTTCCAAATACCGACTTTTCCATATAAATAATATGGTCTGTACATATTTTTTGGTCTTGAAATTGAGCAGTGTAGTTAACCCTCACATAAGTTAATTCATGTTTTCCTATTCTTACATAGAACAAATGCAGAGAAATCAAGAAAGCTAAATGCAGGGAAATAGTCATTGTTGGCCTTGATTGAGATATTTATTGAAATATCCCATAATACATATGGCCATACCAGTCTTAGTAAAAGTATATGATCAAAATAACATTCATAAATTTGTATGCATGTACTGATAAAAATATATACATTTTTTTATTTGTATCTCAAGCAACTATTTCTAAAAGTTACTGCTCTGTTACTATCATTTATCCTAAAAATACTATAGGACAATTATAGCCTTAGTTCTAGTAGTACTTTCAATTGTAATCCAAAATTCAAGACAGTCTATTATGTACAGTTTTTAGGTTTTATTTTAAGCTACATAGCTCCAAGGCAGATTGCATTTTTTTAAGACATATCAAGTCCAAGATGTTTTTCTTTAAATTTTTTTTAGAGATCTAGTCCTAGAACAGTATATGTCTAATTTCAATATCATTTCAGTTGTCATTAAAAGATAGTTCTTGGAAAAAAGTTTTAAGCTTTTGTATAGCTCCAATTGCTTTTAACTTCCCTTTGGAGTACCATATATTTCCTAAAAAAAAAATAGTAGATACCTCTTCAGACTTTAAGTGTATAGATACCAAGTTCATCTTTAGAATAGTTACAAACACTTTTAAAATTGAGATAACTAAGTGCTTTACTTTTAGAAATTAAATTTATTCTGTAATTTTAAAATCCAGAATTTGGAAAGAGAATTTTGTTAACCAAAGTATAAATTTTGCTAAGATGAGACAATCTTGTTATTTTTTGGTTCTGTTGTCAGATATCTGATCTAAAAGGACCCCTTTATTTTCTTAACACTGTCTAAAGTATAAGGATGTTCTAAGTTGGAATATATTTTTATGACAATATTACTGTTTTAGAGTAGTATCTTTTTAATAGAGAAGTTATTAAAATTGGATGCAGATTCATTACATAAGAAACACATAACATATACAGAAAGTTATAGGAATAGTTTTGTTACTTTTAAGGGGAAAAAAAAGATGGCACATTAAGAGAGAAGTGAGTAGAAGAAAGATCACTGGACTGTTGTCAGGAATGTGCCAAAGTTGTGATTTCACCTGCTACATCTTTTGGTGACCTTAGGCACAATATGTTTTGCTCCTTTGGGCCCCAGTTGCCACATTTATTTAAAAAAAAAAAAAAAGGGAGAGAGAGAGAATTAGATTAGGTGATTGCAAAGGTACAATATTTTACAACTTTACTCATTTCAAACTGTCATTTTTGTTTTATCCATCATAAAATGACATTTGAAAATAATAACTGCAGAAATAACTCAAAAATAAAATGAGACAATTTTTGCCTGGTTTATGTTAAATCATTAAAGAGTGATTTTTAAAAGTGTATATTAACCCACTTAAAAGAAAAAAACCCAAAGAAATAGGAATCTTTAGTATGATCAATAAGTATTATTTGTTGTTGTCGCTAGACTTCTAAGGTATAAGATTACATATGAAATTATAAGCCTCTGTGATACAATTAAGAATTGAGATTGTAAATTACACCTGAAATTTAATTAAAAAAATTATTACAAAACTTCTGTCAAAACACTTAGGTAGTATAACTTTAAAAAAAAAAAACAACTATATGTCTAATAAATATTTAATTTTGTGCCCATTCCTGTGGGATACAAAAGACATGGTCTTTTCCAAAGGAGCTTTATAAGCTCATTGGGAAGACAGTACCTATAAGTGGAGCAATTAATGAATAAGATAGAATTCCCAATTACATGCTGATATAATAAAGTGCTAAGATATGTACATATTAAGGGCAAAGTGTTAAAAATTACCTAGGAGAATTAGGGATGTGTTATATGTGTACATTGCCAAATTAATAATAGCCGACATTTTAAAGTTTAAAGAACACTTTATGTTAATTTCTTTGAGCCTCACATTCCAATGATTTGGTACCACAGTAATTTTTTCATATGTCTTATGTACATAAGAAAACTGAGGTTAAGTTCCCTGGCATGAGAGATGGAATTTGAGACTAGGTCTTAGATGTCTCCCAAGTCCAAATACTCTATCCACTATACCATCCTGCCTTCCACCCAATCCAAGAAGACAAAACAATAAAACTAACAATAGCTTTTATTGAATGTTATAAGTAAATAGTGAACTGAGAAGTTCTCATAGAAATAACAGAAAAGATTTTACATTTAGTGATACAAACTATCATCACCAGTCTCTACTTCTGGAGTACTAGTGCTATCACTTGGATTCTACTATTTGTCTTTTGATTGGGGAAATTTAAATCCTCTAAAGAAAAATTTTAACCCTTGTTTCCTTGGTTCATATAGCTCATTTGTATTGATTAATTTTCTTTCAAGTCTATCAGTAATTTAGGAACCAGCAAAAGAACTCTTATTTAATTCTGTTCATTGCTTCACATTTTCTTATCTTCTTAAACTTTAATTTTGTAAGAAATCAATGCATTTAAGCTTTATAATTTAACTAAAATAACTTTATTATCCAAAATAATGGCTGTTATTCAAAATTTTGCAATGACATGTTCTTTCCCTTTGAGGAAGAAAAGAGGCTATAGGAAAATAGTTCAACATTTACCATTCTGTTCTCAATCTTAATGACTTTTTTCTTCCTGATAGTAAATATATATATATATATAGTACTCTTTTCTTTTGGATACTAAATTCACTTTTAAAAGACTGGAAATTACCATGCTAATTCATAATCCATCTAGCCCAAGATTTTGTTTGAGTGTTGACATATATTTTGTAAGAAGATGGTGTTTCCTTGTGTCAACTTCACAATTCAAAGATTGCTTCAAAAGTAGCTGTTGTTTAATGAGCTTTTCTAAATTGTTTAAATCTATATTTTCAACATTTGTAACTTTTTAGGGCATATGTTCTAAGACCTTTCTATTCCAAATAGTAATATTTGCCTTTTTCTTCTAAATTTGTATGTCGTCAGGTTTTTGTAGGGTGTGGCAATTCATTCTTGTATTTCTGGATCTTGGGAGCAAGCCAATGTTTATAATATTTATAGGCTTCCTACACAATTTTTCCAAGCTGGAATTTTAATCTTTTTTATTATGTACTCATACCTCTCTTAAATCTTGGTCATATTGTCCATCTTTCAATCTTTCCTAGGTCCAGTGTATTATTATTTTGAAGTGCAGTCAAGCACTTCATTTTGTATAATTCCCCTTGTACCACACAACTCACTAGGATATTCTGACATTATTTTGTTTTCTTTGCTTATCCAAATTATACCTTGAATTTAGATGTTAGTTAAATTCTAGAATAATATCAGATTTTATAACTTGAACCATTAGTGAAATTACCTGTTAACACCCCTCAGGGATCATAGGCATATGAAACTTGTTTTCATTTATAAACCTTCCCATGAAATTGGAAAGTTTTTGTAAGTTGATTTTTTTTTCTATAGAATTCTTATTTATACTTTTTCATTTTTATACTTGAACAAAACTGAAAAGCTGAAATTCCTCTAAAACATTTGATTTTGATATTTATAAAGCTTTGATACTTAAATTTATCTCAGGTTTTTATGATCTAATCTCATATTTGAGGAGAATTTTCAATTTTTAATTGTTGGAACTGATTTTCTTAAGTGTGACAAAGGAAAATATAAATTTTGTGGTCTTCTGTGCACATGAAATTATTTTGGTTTTGGATCTTTGGCTTTGGGATATTTGGCCTCAAGATGTTTGATTTTTACTAGTGACTAGGAAATGATTTTAGATAAAAGACTTAAAAATTTATCTAAAATATTTCAAGTTTGTGGTGCTTTTTTCACCATGAAGTGAATGGATATGGAAATTATTTTAGGGTTTTTTTTTTAAACTTATTAGATACTTTTCTAATTGACCCTTCAGTTAATTAATTTTTTTTTTGTTTTTGTTTTTTTAAACCTCCCACAAAGCAATACTTATTATTATATTCCAGGCAAACTTCGATATTGAAGAGTTTGTCCTTAAATTTTCATTTGCTATAAACTGCCTGACTGCTACTTTAAAATTAATTTTTTCTCAAAAAATAAATTAATAGTCATCTTTTTGAGACCTTTGTTTTTGCTTAATACTTCAACCTGCATTTTCATTACTAGATAACTTAATTTTGCCTTTTAGTGTTTTGAAGAAAGTATCAGTCTTGATTCTTTTAAGTAATACATGTATTTTCTATCATAGAAAATTATGAGTAAGCAGACCCAACAGTAATTCTCACTTAGTCTTGACCAGTTTTTCTAATACCCATCTAAGCAAGATTAGGTTTCTAAGTGATACATAAGGATACCTAAATATTTAGTATATTTAATTTCAGTTTCAAGGCAATCCCCCTACTTTCCACTTATAGTGTCACATATTTGAATAAAATATGCTATGAGCAGACCTAAACTTTTATCAATAATACTTTTTTCATTAGGCAGAATAGTGATTGTTATATGAATGCCATGGACAATTACTAGTACATGTTTGTTTTGATTATATAATTAACTTTTTACTCAAGATAGAATATTGGATTATAAAATAAGTAGTATAGGCAGATGATAGAATTCAGAATTCAAGCTTAGTCTGAAATTAGTATAAAGTTTTGATTCTTCAGATTAAGCATTTTATTATGCTGTTTATGTTAAATAGGAATATAACTTTTTAAAGGGAGTTTAGAATATTGATTTCTTTTGTCTTCATACACTGTCTTCCAGATCTTGTTTAGAAACCAGCTATATAAGAGCAAAAGTTAGTTAAAGAACTAAGATCATTTACTTATTCTTTAACGAAAATTTGCTGTAAATTTGTATAGTCTTTCTCTGTCTCTCTCATATCACCTTCAGATAGTTAGTCAGTAAGAACAACAGGAGCAACAGCCAAGTTAAACTGCTAATGGAATGTAATTCAGTTTCTTTGTATCATGCAGCTTAAGAAATGCCAGTGGCCTGACAGCAGCAGACATTGCACAAACCCAGGGTTTCCAAGAATGTGCCCAGTTTCTCTTAAACCTCCAGAATTGTCATCTGAATCGTTTTTATACTAATGGCACCTTAAATGGGGTTCATCAGAATGCATTTCCTAATCATGGTAGTGGTGGGACAAATCGAAAGCGGTCCTTTGAAGATGTCGAGTCTGCTGGAATAAAGAAGGCTAGAACTGAAGGTGAGACTGCTTTAGAGGTGGGAAAGAAATTAGTTTTAATAAACAAATTTCCTTTTTGCATATTTTACTTATTTCAGCCATAAAGGCAGAATGCTCCCTTCTAGATCAGTGGGAGTTTTACAGACAAGGAGGTCATGCATCAAGAAACACTCATTTGGTTACCTTCAAGTTTTCTTCTGTGTAGCTGTGAAGACTGGCCTCTTATGAAAAGGTGGGATAAGAGAGAAATTTTAACATTCTCAGAACATGCTGAAGAACAAATGTTAATGCAGTCTTGCTACCCTTCAAGTTTACTTGGGCTTTGTGACATAGATTATAGAAACATTTTCTGTCTTGTACTTGTATTTGAAATATAACGATTAAAAAATTCTGCCATTGTGCCTGATTTATTTGTTTTTTGACTGTTACTGAGCTTGTGGGAAAAAAATTTCTGATAGTATGGTAATATGATCATTTTGACCCTTGGGGAGACAAATACATAAATGGACCTAATTTGTCGGTGGCATACTGTGTGTTATCATTAACACACAGTATTCCACTTATAAGATAAATAAACTTATCTCAGTTGTGAGTAGCTTTTTTCTCTAATAAATTGTTCTTTTAATCTAATTAGGTAAACTATGCAAGCATTTTATTTATCTAAATTTTCAATTGCAAGCCTCCTTTTTTTAGTAGTTTTATCTGTTGTCCTTCTGAAAAAGATTTGGTTCTGATGTGTTTTAGCCTATATAAAATGGTTATCTATAAGATAGTGGCTTTTTTTTTAAATCCTAAATTAAGCATAAACTTATTAGCCAAGATAAAAAAAATAACTACAATTAGAAAGTAAATGGCTGATAATTGGATAATAGAATAAGAATTCAAAAATATGGAACTATGGAAAGTCAGAAAGAAGAAATAAAATTCTGCACATAATTAACAAATTTGTTGGGACAACTAGGTGCCTCAATGGATAGAGAACTGGCCCTGAAGTTGGGAGGACTTGAGTTCAAATCCAGTCTCATACACTTAATAGTTACTAGCTGTGTGACCCTGGACAAGTCACTTAACCCCAATTGGGTAGAAGGGATTTACATAATTCCAGTATTTTAACTGGAGTTAGGACTTAAGTCTACTGCCATGTGTAAAAGATAGAAAGATGATTTGATATCAAGTCCCACCTAGGGCACTAGTCCTATAAATCGTATGGTGTAGATCTTGAATTAGCTTCTTTGTTCTTCCTTTGGTATGGTGCTAGAGAGCAGTACCAGGATCAGACAGTGTCGGTTTGCAGAGAAAAAACAACAGCACCGTCATCACCCTTCACCTATATTATTAACATAGCCCCCCTG
>JAJPUD010005251.1:127640-164972 GCA_023553655.1 Myrmecobius fasciatus | reverse complement strand
CCCTTTGTACCCACCAAACCAACTCAACCTTGGCCATCGTCTTGGAACCTTCTCTTGGGCTGTACCTTCTTGCAAATACTGCATAAGCTGGAGAAAATTAGTTTGAGTCACCAGAGAAGAGAAACAGAGCCCTGCTATTCTCCATGATGACTATGCTTGGAGGGATGAGGGTTTCCTATGGAAAAGGTCAGGGAGGAGGAAAGTGAAGCCAAGTTTCTTCTCTCAGCACCACTTCTTATTTCTGGGTGGATGATGATGTACAGCAATGGGACCAGAAGGGATCATTTGAAGCAACTGCTATGAATCCATCCAGCCTCTCGGGGCAGGCCTGCCTCTATTCTTCCCTTCTGATTCCCCTTCTTGGCCCTCCTCCTCACTTCATGCAAAGGTTTCCCCTGCTGCCTCCCTGCCCTAAGGGGCAGCTGCCTTTTGGCCCCCCCCAAAGCTGTTTTCAGAAGGGAGAGGGACACGGCCGAAAATTCCCACAAGGTTTCCCTTCCTCCCCACTGACTCACAGGCATTTCAAGTGGGGGAGGGGAAAATATGGCACGTGGCCATTGGCACACCCCACTTCTCCACTGCTAATTTGCCTAACTGGTCAACTCAGAGACTTCTGCATCGACACCTCCCCCGCCACCAAAAGAGGCTGCTCATGACAGGAAAGCTGTGGAGCTGGGTCTCTGGGCAGTCGCAGGCACTGCTGGAGATTGTTCCTTTCAGCTTGAAAGCTGTGTCTTCAGCGCTCATTCAGCAGGCAGCCCCATCCAACCAAGTCTCCCCCTTCCCTTTCCCCGAACATTCCTGCTAACTGCCTCCTCCCCTACAGCGACTCCGTGTCTGCTTTTCACTGGGTCAACACCAAGAATGAGGTCTCTGGTGACACTTTATATTCGGCCTCACATAGTCTTCCTTTGGCACACAAGCTAACTCCATAATAATTTATGTCGGTCTTCCTTCGATGCAGACAAATGTAAAGATTCAGCCCAAACAGGAGGAAAAAGCTGAGCCTCTACAAGTCATCCCTGTGAGATTCATGTCGAGAACAGAGAGGTACAAAAAAGGCTCTTCTGCAGCCTCTGCCACTTTGGTGGCTGCAGCAGTCATCAGCCTTTCCTTCAACGAGCTTCCTGAACGTCATCATCCCAGTGCAAGCTGCTTGTTTAGGCAGATTGAGGATGCAAAGGCCCATTTCAGGAGGCAGACCCACCCTCCCGGGATCTCTCGGCGGGTACCACTCCTGAGAATGGAATCACTGGCACGGGCTCATCATGGCTAAAGGCCAAGCATCAGCACAGCCCCCTTCCGTAATGATGCCGGTATCACACCCGTGCCCTCCTTGGAGGAAGGGATGCTAGTGACCCACTCTACCCTCCACACTGGTGCCCTGAGCCACCCACTGGGCTCTCCTGCTCAGTCATTAACCTCCAAGGGCAGCTTTTGCTACTGAAAAAGCTGCTCATGTTCAGAGGTGGGAGCTGGAGAAGAGAAGCGGTGAGGGTCAGGAAAAGTTTGTGATTATGGCTCTCTGAGCCTTTCATACTCATCTTCTGAGTGATTTAACTTCTTGCCACTACTTTCCTCCTCTGCAAAATGGGAGGATTCAATTAGATCTAATTAAATCTTTGTGCTCTGGATCCCCCAGGCCTATGGATCTCTTTTGATGTTTTTAAATGCACAAAATAAAAAATATAGGATTATAAAAGAAACCAAGTGGACTCAAAAAGTTATCCTAATGTCAAAAAGAACAAGTTTCCAGGGCTCAGCTATGACTCTAAACTTGGGTCAGGTAGAATAGTCAACGTGAGCATCCAAGTTGAAAACCATCCAAGGTCAAAGGCACAAGCTTCCCATTCATGGTCATCTGAGAAGCTACAACTGAGCCACGTTCCAGCAAAGGCCATCAGGTTATTGGTGAAAGATCTAAAAGCTCACAGATCTGCAGCCGGGAGGACCCTCACAGGCTACTTTGTCCAAACCCCTTGTTTTACAAATGAGCAGCCCAGGGAGCTGAATGACTTAAGCAGGAGCACACAGGAGGGTCACAATGAGGTTTCCTTTGGCTTGAATCTTTTTGAAGGAACAAACTTTGTATCAAAGTTTGCTTACGAGGTTTATGGAAAGTGTCTTTTTTGTCAAAATAAAGTAAATTATTACATTAATACAGTACTCACTGCCTTTTGGAGGGCTTACTGAGAATGAGATGAGGGGGATCGGGGGATCTGCAGGTGAAAAAGGGCACTGGCTTGCTCACCTGCTGGGTTGTGGCCAAGCAGTACTCAGCTGTGCTCAGGATGCTGCAGATGAGACAGAGCTCCTCTAGAGTGAACTTGGCTACTTCTGAGCCCTCCTTCTCCTTGAGGAGGCTACTGATAGTCAGCCCTCCACTGGTGCTAGTGGTCCTGAGGAAGAGGAAGAGGAAGAGGAAGAGGAAGAGGAGGTGGTCAGGTCTAAACTTTTAATATATTTCCTGAGCAGGAAAAAGGGCAGCTCACAAGACAAAGCAAGAAACGGTCTGGATTTGACTCTCATCCAAATTGAATGAATCTCTTTGCTACTGACCTTACCTTGACCCTCATCTGCTTAAATTCTTTGAGCAACAGTTATAGGAAGTATAAATGTCAAGACCTAGCTAGTCATCAGTGGGCTACTCGGTATATATTTGATCACGGAGAGAACCTGGAGGGATTGCCTAGTTAGCTTGACATTTCCCGGTAGGAAGAACACATTCTAGCTCATTCGGGACACAGAAGATGGTTCATGGTTTATTGTTTTCAGGCAATTATGCACTGGAATGGAAATTCTGCATTTTGATCTAGAGAATTCAGAAGCACTTGGAAATTTAAATACTAACCAATACAATTGGGTGCCTACTACAATTCATTATTGATATCCTACAATATACACTAGGCACCATGTTTGGTATTGGGGTTCCAAAGGAAAGGCTACAAGCTTGTTATGCTACAAGAGCCTACATTCTATTTTATCATGTACAAAGCAATAGATCCAATAATACACATGCAGTTCTTATATGACTAGCATCTAAGGTCAATAATGTTTATGGAGTGACTGCTTAATGCAAGCCTTTGGAAGTTCTGTTGGAGATACAAGATGGGTCAGACTTAGCCCAGCCTCCTCAAAAATCCAAAGTGATGATCAAGCTAGCTTCCTATAATCCTGATGATGTACCTCTATTCTAAGGAGAAAATCTAACAGGATTAAAATATTTCCCACCTACTCTGATTACTGAAAGCTCTAGTCATTCCAGAAAATAAAGTGGGCATCCTGGACAGAGAACCAACAAGATTTCCAAAATGACATTTATAGGACTCAGCCTACAATACTGGCAGATATTTTATTTTTCTTTCCAAATAATGCAGAGAATGTTCACACATAATACGTTTTACCATTAACAGCAGAAGTCCAAAGCACAGCCACCGGGTTTAGCCTTGGGGACTGATTATATAAAGTAATCTGAGAAGTGGACTTTTGGGCTACAGCTTAAGTCCTGTTAAAAGGAAAATCTTTAACCCCAAATATTTTCAGGTCCTAATGAGTCATTCATTAGGATGACTCATTGACTGTAAACAATAATCAATAACAATAATGCGGACAGTCTCTTGGATATGATCAATAGTTATACATACACAGTTCTTTTCCCTAAGAGACACAAAGGACTTGTAATAAAGAAGTTGTTAATATGAAGACCCTTAAAAACCCAATCAGGGCCTTAGCTTCCCTTAGACTCACTATTTACTGGCTGGTGTATCTCACCATGAGGTGAGCTTAATCTAGTAAAACTGTCACTTTCTAAGGAATATTCTTACTAATCTTAAGCATATGTAAGGTTAGAGCACGGTATTTAGGAAAATCCCTAATTCAGGTCTTGTGTCACTACTTGAAGAGTAGAAAGAAAAACACAACTCACTTGGGTAAGTTACCAGAGAGTATTTTCCAAGCATATTCTCGGAGATACTTCTGGAATATGGTGGTCAGAGCAATCATTGGCTCCCCGGTGCTGAGCTGTGAGCACTGGACCATGCACTTCTTGTAATAGACAAAGAGATCGGCACAACTGGGCAGAACAGCCCCCCCTTCGTCCGTGTTGGGTTTGGGAGGTCCCTGGGCTTTGAAATCAGCCACAAATCGATCAATCAGTTCCCCAAGATTCCTAATAGGAGGGAAGAAAGAAATGACATTTTTCTCCAATGAAGATAAAATAACACCAACAAAATTTGTATGAGCCGTTAATTTCTAAACTCTCCACAATAAGGACACCAATGAACAACATTGTATATACAGAACACTTTGTATTTTTTAAAATAGTTTCCCATCCACAAACTCATCTGATCCACATGAGAATCCTTGCCACATAGGCAGAGCATATATTAGTCTTTCCATTTTATAGATGGGAGAGCTGAAGTGATTTTCTGATTTTCACAGTCATTTAGAGACAAAACTGAGACCAGAATCCACCCTTTAGGGAGATTAATTCTAATATAACACTGACACATTTCCATGAAAAGAAAAACCTTAAAGTACAGGGAGGCCCAGAATTCTGAGAAAACACATGGGAAATACAGGGTCAGAACTCATGGTGACCAATTTTGCCTCGATGCTTAGAAACACCCAGTCTCAGAACTGGGAGGAACCTCAAAGTTTTGTCTGGGACCATTATCCAAATGATGACTACCCATTACATCATTCACAACAAGCAGTCATCCAACCTCTGAGTGAAGACCTTCTTGTATGATGAGAAACTCAAGCCTCCTCCTCCTTCCCATTTCCAAGAAAGTCCACTCTATTTTGGGTCAGCCTGGAAGATTGTTTGCATTATATTGAGCTATAATCCCTAGTTCTCCTGGTTGTGCACTGGAGGGCCAAGAAGAATAAGTCTGATCCCTCCTGAGCCAACTTTCCAAATACTTAAAGAAAGCTATCTTGCTTTCCCCAAGGCTTCTCTATCAATAATCCAACCTCCAATGCTGTCGCTACCATGGTTGCCCTTCAGTGGACAATGGACTGGCTGGTTCTTGACTTCTTTGAGGCTTGCCTGTCCTGGAACGCACACAGCCCAAACTGCCTACAATATGGGAAAATAGGGACAGAGGGGGTTTGAGGAAGTTACTCTCAGGTGAACTTGAGGAAATGACAGCTTTTATATACCGTCAGTTAGACCGTGGCCCCTCTAGCTTGTGCCCATCCAGGCTCTATGTCAGGGCCTGGCAGAGCAGAACTCCAAAAGTGTTCGGTAAAGCTCTACCACTGCACAGTCCTCCCTTCCAAATGGTCATCAGTAAAACAAAAAGGGTTTCCCCCACCTTCTGCATATTCTGGAGTTACCAGGGAGTGTTCTAAAACATCCAGCTGTGCTTTTTGAAAGTATTTACATTAAGAAACAGGAAGAAAAAGACAAAACCACACAGACACACACACAGAGCACCAATTAGCAAGCAAACAAGAATACTGACATTTTATTCAAGCATTTTTGTTACTGAAAGCTTATTGTAACCAGATGTGGTGGAGCAGCTAACTGCCCTCCAACAGCTTTAGACTTCTGGTCCTTTGTTTGGTATGAAGGCTGGAGAGAACAATAAAGTCGGTTTCTCTGAGCCCAAGATGTTCAAGAATTACAGGGCTCATCCTCTCGATCTGGCCTCATCTTACATTTTCCCAAATTAGTATTCTCACACAACTGGGGCAGTCTCCCGGCCATGGCATTCTTCTCCTGAAACAACTATTTTTTTAAAGAACACTAATGCATTGTTAGTGGAGTTGAGAACTGATCCAACCATTCTAAAGAGCAATTTGAAATTATTCCCAAAGGTCTATAAAACTGTATATATACTTTGACTCAGTAATATCACTACTACGTCTGTAGCACAAAGCTACTAAATCTGTATCCCTGAAAGATTAAAAAAGAAAAGAAAAAGACCTGTAAGTACAAAATATGTGTAGCAACTCTTTCTAATGGCAAAGAATTAGAAATTGAGGAGATGCACATTAATTGGGCAATGATTGAACAAGCTGTAATGCATGATCTGTAATGGAATACTATTGAAATGACCAGTAGGATGGCTTCAGAAAAATCTAGGAAGACCTATGTGAACTGATGCAAAATGAAGTAACTAGAACCAGAACACTGTACACAATAATAGTAATATCATATGATAATCAGCTGTAAACAATTAGCTATCAAAATGATCCAATTCCAAAGGACTTATGATAAAAAAAATACTATCCACCTCCAGAAAAAGAACTCAGAGTCTGAATGGATACTGAAGCACAATTTTTAAATTTTCTTTTTTTCTTTGCCACATGGCTAACATGGGAATGTGTTTTGCATGATTTCACTCAGATAATTAAAATTACTTTTCTTGCCTTTACAATGGATAGGAGGGAGGAAGGAAGAGAATTTGGAACTCAAAATTTTTTAAAAATGAATGTTAAAAATGAAACACCATTTTTGTTCCAGCCTCTTGCCTTCATTTAATCTATTTCTCCTTGCTAACATGCTCCTTCCTTCTTCAAATCCCCATCTTTTATGTTTGGCTCGAGTGACTCCAGACTAACCTCATCAGAGCACTTAAGCACCTGGCAGACAAGGATCATTTCATCCTTTGGGCTCTTTTCCCCCATGCCTTACACAGAAGAAGCACTCAAGAAATACCTGATGACTGACTGACTGGCTATTTGATTCTCTCTCCTCTCTCCAAATTATTGTATTTGCCACCTACATCATCACACAGACGCTTGAATCTTTAGTGCCTGGTCACACAGTGTATGTTTTTTAATTCTCATAAACATAAGTGCTACATGGGAGAAAAAAGAAAGCTCAAAGAGTAAAAATAGCTTTCACAGGCAATCTAGCCTCTAAATCCAGTTGCATGTAAGTGTTGTTTCTACAGCTCAGGGGTGAGGTGCTTGAGGGCAAGGTCAGGGTCATATACGGGTAAGTGGGGTATAAGGATAGGCAATAAGACTGGTTCTCAATAAACATCTGACTGGATTTCTGGAATGATGTGAAATATGACAGCAGAAGCTGTGTCAACCTTTTGCTTAAAAGATTCTGATCTCCAAGCCTGTAATGCAAACCAAAATCTGGGCCAGAACACTGGGATTTTCTTCTATTCATTATTCATCTGTTCCCCAAGAAGTTGGAGTCAGAAAATTTACACATTTGCTCCCTTAGCCATATTGTGTATTAATATTTTTCAGAGACAGACACCATTTGCATGATACATTTTAGCTTCTAATTCCAGCAATGTGCTATATATTTTGTGGGCTACCTGTCCAGTGCCCATATGTTGGTTGCATTTGGCCATTACTACCTTTCACCTTCTTGGAAGGGGCACAAATTGGTCTTTCTCCCCCGTTTACCCTCTCTCCAGCCCAAAGGCAAGTATGAGAGAAGGATGGAGTTAAGTTTCACAGTTAAAAAAAAAATAAAGTGATCGCATCTTAGTGGAAATGAGTGAGGTCAAGACTGCTTCTAACTCTTCGAGGAGCTGATCAAAACAAATCAAAACAAACCCAGAAACATATCGAGGGCCTACAAGGACCTCTGCTGGGTGCTGGGGAAGGGACAAGGGAGTCTAAGAAGTCTATAATCCCACAGAGGCACCAAGACTGACCCAACCATCCAGGGCTGGGTGTGGTCTGTGGCTTCTCCCTTTCCTTCTGCCAAGGATTGGTCACATTTTCCCCAAAAGACTTACCCTTATCCCCAAATAACATGCATCGGGATGGTTTAAAGACTAGTCTTTTAAATAGCTTCACAATGTGATTGATAAAGACACAAAATGGTTAGTTAAGTTTTTAAAGAATATATATACCAAAGAAATCATAAAGGAAGGAAAGGAACCCACATGTGCAAGAATGTTTGTGGCAGCCCTTTTTGTAGTGGCAAGAAACTGGAAACTGAATGGATGCCCATCAATTGGAGAATGGCTGAATAAATTGTGGTATATGAATATTATGGAATATTATTGTTCTGTAAGAAATGGCCAGCAGGACGATTTCAGAGAGGCCTGGAGGGACTTGCATGAACTGATGCTGAATGAAGTGAACAGAACCAGAAGATCATTGTACACAGCAGCAACAACATTATATGATGATCAACTGTGAAGAACTTGGCTCTTTTCTTTTCTTTTTTTTTTTTTTTAATTTTATTTTATTTGCATAACATATGTGTGGGTAATTCTTCAACAATAACCCTTACATAGCTTTCCGTTACAAATTTTTCCCCCCAACTCCCCACCCCTCCCCTAGATGGCAGGATATCCACTACATGTTAATTATGTTAAAATATTGGCAAATCGAATATATGTATACATATTTCCAAACTTATCATTGTTGTGCAAGAAAAATCTTGTCTACACAAACGATATATCAGATAAAGGAAACACAATGTAAGCAAACATCAATCAAGGAGTATGAGAATGTTATGTTGTGGTCCACATTTCACATCCCTCTCTCTGGGTGTATATGGCTTTCTTCAGTGAACAATTGGAGGTGGTTTGAAACATTTCATTGTTGAAGAGAGTCATGTCCATCAGAATTGATCGTCATATAGTACTGTTGTTTCCGTGTATAATGATCTCCTGGTTCTGCTCATTTCACTCAGCATCAGTTCATGTAAGTCTCTCCAGGCCTCTCTGAAATCATCTTGCTGGTCATTTCTTACAGAACAATAATATTCCATAATATTCATATACCATAATTTATTCAGCCATTCTCCAATTGAAGGGCATCTATTCAATTTCCAGTTTCTAGCCACTACAAAAAGGGCTGCCACAAACATTCTTGCACATGTGGGGCCTTTTCCTTCCTTTATGATTTCTTTGGGATATAAGCCCAATAGAAATGCTGCTGGGTCAAAGGGTATGCACAGTTTGATAACTTTTTGAGCATAGCTCCAAATTGCTCTCCAGAATGGCTGTATCCGTTCACAGCTCCACCAACAATGCATCAGTGTCCCAGCCCTCCCACAACCCCTCCAACATTCATCATTAACTTTTCCTGTCATTTTAGCCAATCTGACAGGTGTGAAGTGGTATCTCAGGGTTGTCTTGATTTGCATTTCTCTGATCAATAGTGATTTGGAGCACCTTTTCATATGACTATAAATAGTTTTAATTTCATCCTCTGAAAATTGTCTGTTCATATCCTTTGGCCATTTATTGATTGGAGAATGGCTTGAATTTTTATAAATATGAGACAACTCTCTATATATTTTAGAGATGAAACCTTTATCAGAACCCTTAAATGTAAAGATGATTTCCCAATTTATTGCTTCCCTCCTTATCTTGTCTGCATTGATTTTGTTTGTACAAAAACTTTTTAACTTAATATAGTCAAAGTTATCTATCTGGTTTTCAATTAAGAGTTCCAGTTCTTCTTTAGACATAAAGTTATTCCATCTCCACAGGTCTGAGAGGTAAACTATATTATGTTCCTCTAACTTGTTTACAAAACTTGGCTCTTTTCAACAATGAGATGATTCAGGCCAATTCCAATGGTCTTTGTGATGGAGAGAACCATCTGTACCTAGAGAGAGGACTGCGGGAACTGAGTGTGGACCACAACATAAATTTTTATGCTCTCTGTTGACGTTTGCTTGCATTGTGTTTCCTTTCTCTGATTTTTTTTCTTGTAAATATGATTTTTCTTGCACAACAAGATAAGTGTGGAAATATGTATACATATATTCGATTTGTCAAGTATTTTAACATAATTAACATGTAGTGGACTTCCTGCCATCTAGGGGAGGAGTGGGGACTAGGGGGAAAATTTGTAACAGAAAGCTTTGTAAGGGTCAATGTTGAAGAATTACCCATACATATGTTTTGCAAATAAAAAGTTTTAATATTTTAAAAAAAAAGTTTTTAAAGAATAGAAAATGGGTTGTTTCCCCCCTAGGCAATCTCTGGATACCCCAAGTGCAAAGGTCACACAGAGAGGGCCTGTTCCATTTGCCTCTCAGAGACTGCACCCACATCTCAAGGTCAGAGTCAGTGAGGTGCCAAAGTAGGCATTTTTGTTAAGGAAGTCACAACTACACGCCGCACCACGGCAGCCACCATGGGACAGACAGGCAGCCTGGTGTCTACACATTGCTGAGCTCCAAGGGAAACTCCAAGGGAGCTTGTCAAAGACCCCAGGAAGAAAACCTTTCCTTGAGAAGTTAACCATCCTGGGCCAGGCTGCAAGAGCTGCTCTGCTGAGGAAGCTGAATCTAACTTGTGCAGCACCTGAATCCCCGTAACTGTCACCTGTCAGTGATAGCAAAAGGGGGGGCTCTGAGGTTAATAAAAAGGGCTCCTGTGCTCCTGGCTGCTCTCAGATCGGAAACCTAGAAAGCCAACAAGGCTCCCAAAAGGTCCTCAGTTGTACTACTAGTCATCATTTCTTGAGCGTCCGCTCATCGCAGTCCCTCTGAGATGCTACCAAATACAAACAGCAGGGTTTGGTCACTGCTGAAATCATAAGGCTACTGCCTCTGGGAGACCCAGAGACCTTTTCTAGTGACAGGAAGATAACACAGGCATGTAGCTATTGGCTCTTGCTTTCTTCCATGAAAGTTAGTCTGTGAACTTGTAGCTTAAGCTAAGAATTACATGTGCATCTGGGAATATTTCTTGAGCTAGCACTGGGATTAAAGATAATGGCGGCAGAAAAGCAGGAAGGAAAAGGTGAAGCCAGGGGAAAAGAACTACATTGTAAGCTCAGCTTCTCCTAACAGAAGACATCATCTCTGACCTGATTAGGGCAAAGCAAAAGGAGAGGGAGAAAATGAATTTTTTCCATTATAAATGGAAAGGAATTCAGTACATAATCCCAGGTATAAAAAGTCCATTATCTTGTTCTCTGAGTGTAAATGAAAAATTAAAAAATCATGTTACCTAGAGACTAATATTTTTTAACCTCAGGTACTAAAATTAAACGAAGGTCTATATAGCACTGCAACTGGACACCTCATCCCAGTGGGGTGCGCTCCGAGTGTCTGCTTCTGATCTCCTTCAGACTTGCAGCATTACTCTCCCTAAGCTTCTGCTGGGATCTGCCCATGTGAGGGAGGTATTCAGGAAATTGGACTCAAAGCCAGATGGGATGCTGGGGAGATGTTAGAATGAAATGAACAGCAACAGGAGAGACAAGCAGTTAGCAAACCTGAGTGAACTCTATGGAACTTTGTACTGGACAAATCAGGCAAAGGACAAAGACTGAGAAGATACGTTCTCTGCCCTCAAAGAATTCATCATGTACACACTAAGCCAAGTTAAAAGACACATGGTGGAGAAATGAAGAGATGCGGGTGGAGGAAGGCAGTTACAAGTTTGTACATGATGCAAACTAACTTACTGTCATGATCACTATGAGCTTAAAAGTATGATCAAATTGGTCATTCAATGAAAGCAAAGACATAAGTGACTAAATCTGAGTCCTGACATTGATGAAAATACTAAAATACATGGGGGAAGCCCCAAAGCACCGGACAGATCTTCTGCGAAGGTCTGATGGAAAGACACAGACAAGAAGCATGTAGGATGACCATGAACTACCCTAGAGACCGGAGTGTTCATCTTGATGAACAGGAATCAGAAAAGGAGGTGAGTGAGGGAAAGCTGAGGCTTGAACTTCTTTCTTTAAATGAGGTTCAGGGAGAAGAGGGAAGGGGACAGGCAAAGGGAATGGCCTGGCAGGTGATAACCATCACTCTCCTCTTCCTCAGCATCGTACCCCCAACCTCACTGTATCTTTGTCACTCCCACTGTCTTGTCTCTGGTATTCTTCCCCTCTGAAGCATCTCTTTTGTGTTCTCCCACCATGCTTGCTTGTTGTTCCTTACCCTTTGTCACCGACTCCTTCCACATCTTACCTCCGTGACATTACAGCCTAACCCCTATTCTTCCATTTCTTACCCTCTTTCTTTTTCCTTTCCTCCTTTGGGGTGGTTGGGGGGCCCAAGATTGAATTAGCCTCCTCTACTTATGCTGGTGAGTCAGGAAATATTTCAAACCAGCCCATATTCATCACACCTACTTGATAAAGCTCTAGAGCTTCAAAGACACAGAGGAAACCATTCATAACTCCAAATTACAATTTAATAGGGAGAGTGTAATCTGTTCATAAATACATATGAAACCAAGTACAATGTAATCAGGGAAAAGCATGACTGAAAAAACTCTGCCAATGGACAGACTGGCTTTCCAATGGGAGGAAAGGGAAGTCAAGTCAAGATCAAGGAAGTCTTTACTGAAGAAATGACTCCTATGTTGGTACTTAAAGTAAGAGAAGAATTACCACCGGTAGAAATATTGAAAGAAGACATTTTAGATATAATGTGTAACCTACACAATGGCACTGTGGCAAGAAAGTACAGGACAGAATTGGGGTAAGAGTTCCTTTGACTACAACGAGGGGAATCACATCAAAACAAGCTGAAAAGGGGATATGGAAACTAAGGAATCTGCCTTTCACCCTAGAGGCCACAGGGAATATGTTTGGGGTTAGGATTAGATGGTAACACAGAAAGTCCTGCCACCTAGCAAAATTATGTTGGTAGCTATGTGAAGGACAGACTGGAGGGAGCAAAGTTTGTAGGAAAGAAGCCAGGCTAGAAAACCAGTGAAAGATTATTTTAACGATCTAGCCTGACCAAGGTAGTGGCAATGAACAGTGAGTGGACAAAAAGGGGCACGTATAAGACATATTCTGCAGGTGGGATCACCAATATTTGGCTACTGATAGAATCTGAGGATGAGGGAGTAAAGGGAGTAGAAAACTGCCTCCACAAGAGTCATGAGATGCTACTGGCTAAGTTGCTCAAGGCAAGAGGAAAAAAGAACTGAGTGAATAAATTTCCTCTGTCTCATCTACAGGTGTTTTTTTTTTTTTTTTTTTTTTTTAGGATTTATTCATAGAATATCTTTACTGAAGGAAATCTTAAGATGAAGTAATCCAACGCCTTCATTTGACATGAAAGAAAACTAATAACAGCACTGGGTTCTGAGAACCCAGTTTTAAAGTTAAGCCCTACTACTTTATTATCTGCAAATCACTTTTTGGGTCTCAGTTTCTCTCTCTGTAAAAGAAGGGGACTGGATTAGATGTCTTCAAGGGCCCTTTCATTCTAGGATTCTCTAATTCTAGGATTCTTTCTGCTCCTGCCATTTGCTCAGAATCTACCAGAGCATCAATAGTCCAGCTCCCAGGTCAGACGAATAGCTCCTGCTGATCTCCTGATGCTATGGTAACATCCCCGGAGTAAGGCCAATAGCAGTCAGAGCAGCCAGCACTTCATTTTTCACAGGGGAAAAGGAGAACTTCTGCTGAGGAGAGATCTGGCTCTCTGCCCAAAGCATCAAGAACAACGAGTGCTTTGTGTGACCCCCTGGTCAAAAGAGGAGAGTAGATATCAGAGCCATGCCGACAGGAAAATACCTCTGGGAAAATCAAGTTGGTTTCAGACCCAAGAATGGGCCTTCCCAAGCGCACACCTTGTGCATTTCAATCTATGCCATTCAGGCTTTTTGAAAATGAATAGTTAAGTGATATCAGAGCGGGTGGATCAGAAGTTTCAGGCTTGAGACCAAGGTAGAATCTGATCTGCAGTCTGGGGGGTTAGGGGGGGTCCTCTGCAACTTAATATTCCAATACAATCAATGACTTCATTTTTCAGCAGTACCTCTTAAATCATCTTTAGAGCTTCAAGTCCAGAGACTGTTGAATGGGTGAGCAAACAATCTGCCAGCATAAAAAGGCCCAATTATTTTCAGCCTATACAAAAAAAGATGTGGAAATAGAAGACTTAACTAGTTTACCTGCCCACTGCCTTTGAGCTGAACTGCCAGGATTATAAGCAATGACCAGATAGAAGGAAAAGAGATGTTTTAAAAGTGCAACTGAGGGGGGAGGAAATAGGGCACAATTTTTTTTTTTTTTAAAGTGTAGCAGCTTGTTGTAGTCAAAATCCATTTTCTGGGATTAAAGGTCTAATAAGAAATATTTCTGTTATTTGGGGAAAGGGAAAGATAGGGGAAAAAAACCCTCTAGAATTCTATGAAAAGCAGATGAGAGAAAATAGTGCCTTACAGTATAATTTTCTCTGCAGAAGGTAACAAGCACATTTTTTTTCTTAACTTGGTTTAACTCTTGCAAAAATCAAGAAGAGGAGGGGCAGCTAGGTGGCACAGTGGTTAGAGCACCAGCCCTGAAGTCAGGAGGACCTGAGTTCAAATCTGGTCTCAGACACTTAACATTCCCTAGCTGTGTGACCCTGGACAAGTCACTTAACCCCAATTGCCTCAGGGGGGAAAAAAATCAAGAAGAGGAGTCTGTCAAAGTCTAGAAAAATCATTTTAAGATCAAGAGTTACATATTTTCTTGCATCCTTCCTTCTACCCCCTCCCTTTTCCATTCTTCCCTACCAGGGAATCCTCCTAGCTCCTCCAAAGAGCCACTCCACCCCCGCAGCAGGGTCAGCATCAGCTCAACTAGAAATGTGATCTTTTGAAAATCTGTCCCCTGACATAAAGCAGTCACCAGCAGCTTGTTCCTCTAGGGCTAAGCCTGGAGGGGTCTCTCATGTGCTGCTGGCACTAAACAAAGTAGTCCCATTCACCTTGCTGGCTTTTTGGCTCCTCCCCCGCCTGGGTATTGGAAAACAACATCCATGTGAAATGGCACATTTTCCTCTCACCTGCATTTCCCAAATGCCTAGCACCTAAAAAAGTTGAGTCCTGGCAGACACAGAGCCGACGGTGAGGGGCTGGGCACCCATATTACAGAGCTGAGGAGATGGGGGCCTCAACACAAGCGCCTGTGATTTATATGCACAACAAATTGTAAAATTCACAGCTACTAATGTTCAGGAAATGAAATGCCCTTAACGGATTTTCAGGGGCCTGAGGCTGCTATCTCTCTCACTCAGCACCTGCAAGAGGCTACACCACACTGCACCATTAAACGTGGAAAGCAGATTGTAGGGAGACCCAAAAGTTGGTTAGAGATAAGAGAAAGAACACAAAATGCTCATAACTCACTTGTCCTGGGATTCAATATATACGTAGAGATGAGGCTCGAAACATTTGGAAATGATTCCATGGAATGGATTTTCTGGGACTTTGGGCTTCTTTGGCTGTGGAGTAAAAAGGGAAGCATATGTGAATAATCTCTGGCCACTTCCAAGCAGCTCCAAAGACGAGAGCCCCTTGCACCCTGCACCCAACCCCATGATAAAAAACCCTTTCATGTAACGAAGTGATGATACACCCTACACAGCAGCTGATCACAAGCAGGGGACAATAAATGAACTGTTAGTCAGTGCCATTCACTTGTTTAATTCGTCCCAAGATTTAGTGTTACTTTGATGGGTCTTTCCATTTACCAACTGTTTTACAAATAGCTTCAATGACTCTCCAACAAGCTGTCTAGACAGGCATACAGATTGTAAAATTACATCCATGAATTCATTCCTTTTCCAAACATTGCTATGAAAATAACTGGGAAGTTTTGAAATTCCTACATGTGACCTTTTGTTTTCCTAGGCTGTCAGATTTATCACTGTCATCCAAAGGGCCCTGAACTAAGTGGCCTTGCTAACACAACTCTCTCAGACAAGTCAAGCTCAAAGGGATTTTAAAGACCATCTGTCCAATCCCCTGATTTTATGGGTGAAGACACTGAGACCAGAGAGAAATGACTTGTCCAAAGCCCCCTGAAGAGCGAAACTCCAACTCCTCCCATCTGTGCCCTCAGGTCTAAGGCTCTATCTACCATGACTGGTCACTCATAAACACTGGGTCAAAGTGAATCAAGCATCTCTCTCTCTCTCTCTCTCTCTCTCTCTCTCTCTCTCTCTCTCTCTCTCTCTCTCTCTCTCAATATCTCCTGAAATTTATTATTATTTTCTAATAATAGCTTTTTATTTTCAAAATACAAAGACACTTTTCAACATTCACCCTTGCAAAACTTTGTGTTACAAATTTTTCTCCCCAACTTCCTCCCCAGCCCCTCCCTAGAAGGCAAGTAATTCAATATATGTTAAACACGTGCAATTCTTCTATACACATTTCCACATTTATCCCAAGCAAATGCAGAAAAAAGTACACAGGAGGTGAAATCTAGGAGGAGGAGGGAATGGGCAGGATGACAGGTAGGTTTCTTCCCAAGAACTGCCAACACATTTCTGAAGCATGGGCCATATTCACCAGAAGTGAAAGGTAACCTAACATACATTCTGGTCGTCCCTTACTTAGCCTTATTGACTCCTCAGGGTTCCATGAGTGTTTTTTGGAAGGCCATGGCCACGCCCAGTGGCCATCAGTTTAACAGATGTTTCTTCCTTATTTCTCAGAAGCAGGATTAATTTTACTGGTGATAAGAATCATTGGGGAGGTCCCATCAGTGGGGACACCCTGGAGAAGATGGGGCTCGGTATTGATCCGAGGTCACCTCAGGGCCTCTCTGCAGCCAGGTCAGTTCTGATCTGGAGACATATAAGGGGCCTCTGCATTTCAGAGGCTGCCCATAGGAGTCCAAGGTTTAGCAGAATGCTGGGTGAAACTGTAGGACAAGGGAGCCCTGGCTCCTAATATCACCACCTAATACCACCTGCCTTGATTTCTTCTCCCCTCATGATCATGACTGAGCAGAGAAAGAAAGTAGTGTGCTCCTGAGCAGCAGCATGCTGGCTGCCTCTTACCATCTCAGAGGGTTACACATGGGGAGAACCCAGGGGAGGGGGACCCGAGTTCTTCGCCAGGAATGTCTCCTGCCCAGTCAGGAAGTGGCATTTCTGGAGTGAGACAGCAGCTGTCGGCCCTAAGCCAGGCACTGACAATGTTTTGTTGCCACACTGTTCAGTCTCCCAATGGTCACTTCTCAGCTTAAAGAAAAGACTCGATCATTCAGCAGTAGCATCTAGCCTGGATTTCTGAGTGTGTGAATTCTGTCCAAGAGCTGTCCAGATGTTTAAACTATTTCCTCCTGGAGTTTGATGGAATAATAAAAGGTTCCTGTTGTCACAGTCAGGAGGGCTGCAGCTGGCCCCGTTTCCTTTTATTACCATCCAACGTAAACAGATTAAATCAAACTGCCCAGATCCCCAAAAGGGTGGACTGGAGACCATGAATTTCTTGCTCCTTTTTATCGTGATACCCAAATACCCTTCTCAGACAACTCTGTTTATCACTGGAAATGTCTTGGTCAAGTCAATAAGGCTTAATTAAGTGCCTACTCTGTACAAGTATTGTACCAATGCAAGGGCTACAAATTGCTTAAGGACTTTCCAAGTCCCCTTGGAAATTCAATTCAAATCCTCCCCCTTCTCCAATGTAGTCTCTTCTTTGGGCACTTGGTCTCCATAATGAGCTCTGCCCTCTTCTAAAGCCCAGAAATAGCAACTGCCTAAATGACTACCAAAGGCCTTTGCCTTCAGCTGGGATTGAAAGCCATGTTCCCCTTAGTGCATCAGACTAAACGTCCCATTAGCATCCTGCAGTGAACTGACATAGGTCACAGGTTCCTATCCTCATGACACCCTCCCCTTACCTACCCCAAAGAGGGGCCTAAGAAGCTGTTGGGGAGCTAAGAAGCTCCCACTTCCTCTTTCTAACTGCTGTGGACCCACTCCCTCCGGGTAAGCTGATGTATGCTGGCCATGTCGACTCCCTGCTCACCAACAATAAAGGCACCTATTCGCAGGTCAGAAGCATCTGCCAGATGGAAAGTGACACTTTTCCTGGCAGTCCTGATGTAGCAGGCAAAGAGCAACTCCCTTCCATATAACCCAGCTCCAGAATACCTAGAGATGACCAGCCAAGAATCAGGACAACGTCCAGAAAATGTAAGCACTGCCAAGCCATTGGCATCAGTTGCCTGGAAGTGGGGAGACTTGATGACCCTGGGAACATTACTCTCAAAAATCCAGGCAAAAAGGAAGGTCACAAGAAGCCAGCGGAACCCAAATGGGTCCAGGACTGTCCAAGAATGTCGTCCTACTCCTTGGATATAGCCCTCCTCTTATCCCCTCTGCATCTGAAGCTATTCCAATAACATGTGAAAATGGCATTCTCTGTTTTTTTTTTTTTTTAAAAAAAAACAAACAACAACCATGTTTTGAACAATATGGAGAATTCTGAGCAGTTAACAACTTTCTAAAGAGTTTATCAGAATGTAACATTTTATTTCCTGCTTCTCCCTTCTACCCCATTTCCATAAACAGCAACACAAAAATAATCAGCATCCTTTTAGGAAAGGATTCTAGAAGGCCTGAGAGCTCTATGGCATGATATGGTGACCACACAACTAGTATCACTATACTGGGAAATGGGGAATACTGTCTTAAAAACTCACAATTTTCAAGGTTCCTTAGACTGCCCTCCCCATTCGTTTTGTGAATGAACCAAAATGTCAACAAGAAATAATTCCTCAACAGTCAAGAGAAGCTATTAAATAGCAAATGTCATTAATAAACCAAAGGAAAAAAGACCTGATTTCCTGCTTTGACCTCTTTTGTCATAAAATGGAGCTGGAGTACCAATGGTATACAATAGGATAGAGGGAGAGGAAATCTGGAATTGAACGCAGAGGCGAAAGGAAATTGAGATCCCCTCTCCTCATCTGCCATTGGACCCCTCTGTAATTTCCAGGCCTGTACAATGGATTCTCACTCCACTGTTAAGCTGAAAACTCAACAGAGACCCTTCCTTCTCTCTCCATGTGGGCTGTGAACTTTCCTGGAAATCTGAAGACCAATTGTGAACAAGTAAAACCAACGTAGCCAAGATTAGAAGGAAAAGCAGAAATTGAGGGGAAAATTTATAACAATTTCTTGGTTAAAGGTCTCATATCTCAAATATATATAGATCATTATTGATTAGGAAAATGCAAATTAAAACAAATTTGAGATTAGATTGGCTAAATAGAAGGAAAAAATATCAAATGTTAAGAGAATGTGAAAAAATTGGGACACTAAAACATTGTTGGTGGAACTGTGAACCGATTCCACCATTTAATTAATTAAGAATAATCTAACAGCCATCCTGGAGAACAATTTGGAGCTATGCTCAAAAAGTTATCAAACTGTGCATACCCTTTGACCCAGCAGCATTTCTATTGGGCTTATATCCCAAAGAAATCATAAAGGAAGGAAAAGGCCCCACATGTGCAAGAATGTTTGTGGCAACCCTTTTTGTGGTGGCTAGAAACTGGAAATTGAATAGATGCCCTTCAATTGGAGAATGGCTGAATAAATTATGGTATATGAATATTATGGAATATTATTGTTCTGTAAGAAATGACCAGCAAGATGATTTCAGAGAGGCCTGGAGAGACTTACATGAACTGATGCTGAGTGAAATGAGCAGAACCAGGAGATCATTATACACGGCAACAACAGTACTATATGACGATCAATTCTGATGGACATGGCTCTCTTCAACAAGGAAATGTTTCAAACCACCTCCAATTGTTCACTGAAGAAAGCCATATACACCCAGAGAGAGGGATGTGAAATGTGGACCACAACATAACATTCTCATACTCCTTGATTGATGTTTGCTTACATTGTGTTTCCTTTATCTGATATATCGTTTGTGTAGACAAGATTTTTCTTGCACAACAATGACAAGTTTGGAAATATGTATACATATATTCGATTTACCAATATTTTAACATAATTAACATGTAGTGGATATCCTGCCATCTAGGGGAGGGGTGGGGAGTTGGGGGAAAAATTTGTAACAGAAAGCTATGTAAGGGTTATTGTTGAAGAATTACCCACACATATGTTATGCAAATAAAATTTAAAAAATAAAAAATAAAAAAAATAAAAAAATAAAAAAAAGAATAATCTAGAATTGGGGCAGCTAGGTGGCGCAGTGGATAGAGCACCAACCCTGAAGTCAGGAGGACCTAAGTTCAAATCTGGTCTCAGACATTTAACACGTCTTAGCTGTGTGACCCTGGGAAAGTCACTTAACCTCAATTGCCTCAGCAAAAAGCAAAAAAAAAAAAAAAAAAGAATTATCTGGAATTATGCTCAAAGAGTTATAAAATTGTGTATACCCTTTGACCCAGCAATACCACCATTAGATCTGTTTCCCAAGGTCATCAGATTAAAAAGAAAAGAATGTACATGCTCTAAAATATTTAAAGTAACTCTCTTTGTGGTGGCAAAGAACTAGAAATTGACAGGATTCCCATCAACTGGGGAATGGCTAAACAAGTTGTAGTATATGATTGTGATGGAATACTACTGTGCTATAAGAAATGATGAGCTTCTTAATTTTAGAAAAACATGAGAAACAATTGATAAATAGTCAAAGGATATGAACAGGCAATTTTCAGATGAAGAAATTAAAGCCATTTCTGGCCATATGAAAAAATGCTCTAAATCACTATTGATTAAAGAAATACAAATCTGAGGTACCACTTCACTCCTCTCAGATTGGCTGACAGGAAAAGATAATGATAAATGTTGGAGGGGATGTGGGAAAAATGGGACACTAATACATTGTTGGTGGAATTGTGAACTGATCCAACCATTCTGGAGAGCAATCTGGAACTATCCCCAAAGGACTATCAAACTGTGCATACTCTTTGACCTAGCATTGTCTCTACTGGGCTTATATCTCAAAGAGATCATAAAAAAGAGAAAAGGACCCACATGTGCAAAAATGTCTGTGGAAGCTCTTTTTGTAGTGATAAGAAACTGGAAACTGAGTGGATGCCCATCAGTTGGGGAATGTCTAAATAAGTTATGGTATATGAATGTACAATGAATATACAATAAGTAATGGAATATTATTATTCTAAAAGAAATGATGAGCAGATTAATTTCAGAAAAGCTTAGAAAGATTTACATGAACTGATGATAAGTAAAATCAATAGAAACAAGAGAACACTGTACACAACAACAATATCATGTGATGATCAACTCTGATGGATGTGACTCTTTTCAACAATGAGGTGTTTCAAGACAATTCCAATAGACTTGTGATGGAAAGTGCTAATCCACATCCAGAGAGAGAACTATGGAGACTGAATATGGATCACAACATAGTATTTTCACCCTTTTTGTTGTTGTTTGTTTGCTTTTTTTTTCCTTTCTCATTTTTTTCCTTTTTAATCTGATTTTTCTTTTGCAGTATGATAATATGGAAATATGTTTAGAAGAATTGCACATGTTTAACCTATATTGGGTTACTTGCTGTCTAGGGGAGAGGGGGAAAAGAAGGGAAAAAATTTGGCATACAAAGTTTTGCAAGGGTGGATGTTGAAAACTGTCTTTGCAGTGCATGTATTTTGAAAAATAAAAAGCTATTATTTTTTTTTAAAAAAAGGTAAAGACCTCAATGAAATAATAGAGTAAAAAAGAATATTGTATCTAGTAATAGCATTATTGTTCAAAGAATGAATAACTAAATTCTTCTGAATATTATAAGCACTCAAACCAACTAAAAAGGACCTATGAAGAAAGAGGCTATTTACCTCCAGAGAAAGAAATGATAAGTAGATAGCACATATAAATAAACAGAAGTATATATAGTATGGGTTTATTATGTCAAATGGTGGTCTTTTCTAGTGCTGGGTGTGGAGAGCAGGAGATGGATAGAGGGATAAAGGGAATGCATGAGACAGGGAAAAGAGCGAGTAAGCAAAGAAAAAAAGCAGGAAGAGAGACAGAGAGGAAGAGACAGAGAGAGAGGGAGAGGGGCAGGAGATCGGAACTTAAAATGTATCAAAAATTAATTTAGTTAAAATTTAAAAAAAAAAAGAAATGAGAATTTGTCATATAATTTATCATATTTAGCATGTATTAGATTACCTGTCATCTAGGGGTGGGGAGTGGGGGAAAGGCGGGGAAAAGCTTGGAACAAAAAAAAAAAAAAAAGTTTTGCAAAGGTCAATGTAGAAAAATCACTCATATGTTTTGTAAATAAAAAGCTTTTGATAAAAAAAGAAACGAGGAAGAAATCTAAAAGCCAAGCAGTGATTTTTCAGTATCTCACATCACTAACAAAACAGATGATTGTGCAACAGAAAAGTGACCTGACAATTTCAGGGGATGATGAATGAGGCAGAACAGAATTTTGTTTGCTCTTCCAGATGGGCTAATTATGCTTGTGCACATCAATAAATTCATGGTAAGAATCCAGAGACCCCTCTAGAGCACAGAGATGAAGCAAGGGCTGTTTTTTTCATCATTTTCTTAGATGTACTTTCAAGTAAAGAAATTATATAAAGATTGCCAAATCTGCTTCTTCATCAAGTATGTATATGGTCATTGGTCATACTATTTTTACATGTAAATAGTAGGCTGTTACCACAGATTGCAAAGTGTCCCAGATTTACCTGATCTAAGTCTCCTTTATCCATGGTCAATTCCTCCATCTCGGGTCCAGGTTCATCTTCCAGGAAAGGATTGGTGGATGGAGGAGGAACCTCAACTTTTTTCTATCAGGAGAACAAAAGAGAAGAGGAAGAATAAGTTTCTGATCTTCTCCATAGGCCCCTGCCCCTCCCCTCTGATTTTTCTGCCATTTTAATAATTCTCTGATAGATACTTATCCAATATGAGGACAGAGTCTCAGCTCTTGTTTATTTTTTATTATTTTTATTATTATTTTAATATTATTTTTAACTGTCTTCTACATGCAAGGCCATAGACTGAGTGCTGAGGGTGCAAAGAGACAAAAAGGAGCATGGTCGCTGACCAAGGGAGCCTACATTCAACTTGATAATGATGTTCCCAACAGTGCCATCAAGACATTAACACTGTGTACTAAGTTTTCCAGGTCAAATAGGTTTACAACAAAAAATTCCACGTCACGTAAAGATTTCCAACTCCCACCAACATTCCATTTATTTTAAGTAACTTTTAATACAATACCAAGAAGCAATGTAGCCTAATGTAAAACGCATAGGACTGGCAGACTCAGACTTAGGGGTTACATTTTGTACTCCTATGAATGGGCTGAGAGATTCTGAACAAGATACTTCATGTCTCCAAGTGTCAGTTCCCTTATCTGTCAAATGGGAATGATTATTCTGGCCTCCCTGACTCATAAAGAAGTTCAAATGAATATGGAAATATTTTTTTTTTGAAGGGGGAAGAAAGTAATCAGGGTTAGGTGCCCAGGGACCCACAGCTAGTAAATGTCAAGTGACTGAAACCACATTTGAACTCAGATCTTCTTAACTGCGGGAATGCAGGTCCTCCAGTGCTCTATGCACTATGCCACCTACCTGTCTGGAAATAAATATTTTGAATAATTAAAAAGTAGAATGGTTCCCCTCAGTCTAAAATGAGAGATGAGGAATTAGGTACAGGGTGCATCTTAAGACATGACCAATGTGGGAATTTTTCTTGATTCCGTGTTTTTTTCCAAGGACTTTGGAACAAAGTTGGGTAGCGGTGGGAGTAAAGGAAGAAAAGGAACCACAGACAAGCAAGACACCACTAAAAGTTATAAACAGAATTTACTATGTGTTTAAAAAAAAAGGAAACTATATAATTAAGATCTATTATTTCATATATAATCACCACCTATTTTATAATGAATATGGAAAATTATCACTGTATTTTCTAAGTTCAGAATCAGAGAATCTCTGTCTCTGTCTTCTCTCACACACACACACACACACACACACACACACACACACACATACACACAATATCAATTGCTACTGACAGAATCCAAATCCAATACACTACAAGAAATAACCTAATCCCCACGAATACAGTGTCTTACAACCTGAGACCTAGGAAGATAAAAAAGGGATATGCAAGAACAGGCCAGGAGATGCTAGGAACAGTAGGTAAGAAGTCTTGTGCACATCAGTAAATTGCACATAGGTGTTCTTAAATTGATTAGGAACATGTGAGTCTTTGTTGCCTTGGATGGCCCTAAGGATGTCACACTTGCTCTCCATCTTCAACTAGAAAACAAGTACAATCCTGGTTTAAACCCTGGTTGAAGATGTTCACTCTACTTAACAAGTTTTATTCTCTGAAAATCAGTTTGGTACAAGAGGGTAAAACCAGACTCTTATTTACAAAGAAAGTCTCCTGAATCCAGATCTGGTTGTTAAAGGCAACCAGCTACTAATATTTATTAAATTCCCTAGAGATTTCAAAATGGTGATCAGGTGAGTATCTAAAATTTGGATTTGATAAACTATGACTTCTTTGTATAGAATTTGATTAGATAATTCAGGATTTATTATGGGCCTACTGATTTGGAACGCTGTACACTAGGCCCTGAGAGATGAAGCTTAGGGAAGATGTGGTCTCTGTCCTCACAGAGCTAAAAGGATGAGAAATCAACATAGACAGCTAGAATAGACAATTATTTGAGTTTCAAAACAAAGTGCTATAAGATGTCTGAGCAAGATTACCACCAATAGTAGGGGAGATATTATTGAGGCAAGGGCATTTAACAAGCAAGGAAAAGTAACAAGTTTATTCTGGAAGTAGGGAAAAGATTAAGTAAGTAAAGAAGGACAGAAGCACAACACCTGGGGGCACAGGATGGTCTGGTTGAATTGAAACACAGAGTACATAAAAGGGTGTTGTCAAATGGGAAAAGGCCTTGAATGCCAGGCAAAGAAAGCTGAACTTGAGTCAGCAGTGAGCAGAGAAGGAAAGTGAACATAGGCTCTAGACATAAGAACTATTCTGCTAGCCAATGTGAAGGAAGATGGTGGATGCTGGAGGGCCTGCGATGAGCCTAAGGCAATTATCCAGGCAGGTGGTAATCTGTATCTGTCCTAGTGGCTCCGGTAAGAGAAGAGCAGAAGAGATGGATGGGAGAGATGGTACAGGGGGCTTCAGCAGAAAGTGGCAACTAACTGAACAGTGAGGGAGAAGGATGCTGTGGATGCCGTGACAGCATGAGAAGCAGTCCAGGGGGAATGATAAGAAGCTTGATTGTGGGCATCCTGACTCTGAAGAACCTGTGGGGCTGAAGATATGAGTCTGGAAGTCAGATAAGAAACCAGACTAGAGAAAGAAAAGATATAGATCTGGGAGTTGGCCCCTTGGAGGTGGACAGGGATAGCCAAGGCCTCACATGGGCAAGTATGACTGGTTCCCTACCCTGAAGGGAACACAGGTAGGGGGACCAATTAGCAAGCCTGCATAGGGCACAGAAGTTTCCAGGCACAGAAAATGCTAGAAAAGGGAGGAAGGCCAGGCAAGGAAGGAGAAGGGGGCCCATCTAGAGCAGAGACAATTTTGCAAGAATAGCCTTCACAAAAGACATTTTTTCCCCTAGGCCACAAGAGGAATCGAAGTGCAGTGCTCTATCCACTATGCTATCTTGCCCCCTTTATAACAGTATCTGACATTTATATAGCACTTTAAGATTTACAAAGCATTAATCAATTTTAGTTGGAGTAGTTACTGACCCAATGTGGACCCACATGGCAGGCCCGGGGCTGATGGACTGCGCCAGGTCAGCCTATGTTCTACCTCATCTCCCCAGTCTGTGACCTCCAGGGGGCTGGGATGGAATTACAAGCTTGGGTTTAGATTTTGCATAACTCAAATGACACACAGTCCACTGGCTTCAGGATTCCTAAATGAAACCAAGAGGGATGACAAATCTGCCAGGAAAATTAAACACATTTTCCTATTTTAAAAGAATCTCTCTCTCTCTCTCTCTCTCTCTCTCTCTCTCTCTCTCTCTCTCTCTCTCTCTCTCTCTCTCTCTCTCTCTCTCTTTTGTGTGCTATTTTTTCAAATATGACAACATTTGTCTTCCTACCATTCAGAAAGGCAGAATTCTTCCAATAGCAAGTTCATCCCCTCAATTAAATCATTTGGGATTCCCCACCCCCGCCCTGCCCTACTTTTCAGAAAAAGGAGGCTCTGGGCTGTGCTTCAAAGCCAACAAGTTTGCTGGGAGGAAAGGAGACACTGGCTGAGTGGGCCCTGTCTATATCTGGGCACCCGCTTCCCTTACTTTCAAGTGATATCCAATTGTCAAAGAATGAAATGCCAGCCATCTTTATGACTATCCCTGCCCTGGCATAGGGAGGCTGCTACCAAGAAATGAGAATTTGGATGATCTCTGAATTCTGCTTATCTTACAAGAGTCTTGTATTACATCAAAATAGGCCTACGAGGCCTGGCGGTCAGGCTGGGGCCAAGTAAAGCACCCGTCACACAGCAGGCCCTTGGTAAACATGTTTGGTGACTAACTGGCAAAGGAAGACTGGCTAAAATCTTCTGAAACTGAAGAAAAATAATGGACTAATAGGGAGGTTTCCTTCAGAAGAGCCTCTCTTCTTGTTTCTGAATGAAATGATTCCGTTCTAAATGACTGCCCTCATTTGCTAGAAGGACGACTTTCCTGCAGTCTGGCCTACTTCACAGCTTTAAATGATCTGTTGGTAAGAGAATGTAAAGGAGTGGAGACCAATCCCGGCCAGAGTGTCAGCAGATGTCTGCTGCCGCAGCTCGGAGACTGCCATCCATCCTGAGGATTTGACTTAGAAGGCTCCACCAGGCTTGGTGAGGCCGGGCAGGGTCCCAGCTGCAGTTGCCACTTAGAGCAGGGCCCTTTTGGCTGAGGAGGGAAGCCTCCTGCTTGCTGAAGCCGTCACCCCCTGGTGCTGCAGCCCTGCCCTGCCCTGGCTTCCTGCTCCCCTCCCTCGCTCCCCTCCCTCCCTAGTTCCCCACCCCAAGTGTCAAGTTGCTAAAGGGCAGGGTTGGGAAAATCTTTGGGCAGAGTCAGCAACTCATCAGCCTCCAGTAATCATGGTGGGCCTCAAACCTAAAACCACACCTATGGCTTCTGAATTCTGGACATGTGAAGCAAAAACTATAAAAAAGAAGAAATGTATATTTTAAAAAGAGCCTTGGAGGGAGGAAAGAAGACTGCCTAGGTAGTCAGCTGGAAGTGGCTGGCAGTAGTTTGCCCTTTGTTCTCAAAGAAGACCAAGATATTGGGAAGGGGATGTCTTGACTTGCAAGTGAATAGATAGAAATCAGGCAGTGTCCTGCAGAACCAGCTGCACTTTCTCCTCTGTAGCCATCTAGGGCCAGTGGCAAGATGCAGATATAGAAGAGGGCAGATGCAGTGGGAGGCCTTGGCCTTTCTAAGCTGAGATTTTTCCCCAGGTATTTAGTCTGAGGCAATGGCCATTCAGTAGTTAAGACTAAGCAAGAAATGAAGTAAAGAATGGCATACGTGCGCGCGTGCACATACACACACACACACACCCCTCTCAAGATATTTGATGAGATTTCAGAGATCAAAATTTATATTCCTTTGGGCAGAGAACTGGTCTATGAAGATAGGACAGAGGGAAAGAAAGGAGGGAGACAGGATAGAGAGAGGCAGGGAGGGATGGAGGGAAGAAGGGAAGGTGAAAAGAAGGGAAGAAGGAAGAAAAAAGGGAAGAAGGGAGGAAGGGAGGGAGGGAAAGAAGAAGGGAGGAAAGAAAGAAAAAAGGGAGGAAAGACAGAAGGAAGAAAGGAAGGAAGGGAGGGAGAGGCGAAGGAAACAGAGTTGCCTATGTATTAATCAAGAGGAAGGAGAAGTCCAAAGAAGCTCAGAGGCAGTAAAAGAGAAAAGTTGTCTTGGTTTTAAGAATTACTTAGTGACCAATTAAAAAAACCTTTCTCTTAATCACTTTTGACTAAGAGTGGAGGCTGCAAATTCCATTCACCCATAATCTAATCATCATGTTCCTAATAGAGCATGTGGGTGTAGTTAAATCAAGTCCAAACATTTGCTTTTGTTTCTTAAGTACACATTATTTTCAATCCCACTCTACAGGATCAGAAGTTCCAGCAGTGCCTCATCAGCCCACTATTCCTTAATCAATAATTACAGAATCACATACTATATTAATTTTATTATTCTGTTACATATTATCTGTATGTATGGGGGCAGGGAGAAGCAAAATGGTACTCTCAAAGAACTCTCCCTGTCCTGAAGGGGTATATAGTCATATTTGATATCTGAATTCAGTCTGAAAAGGCTGCCAACCCGTAGCAATAGGGCTCTACAGGCCAAGCAAAGGACCACCAATGTTTTACAGCCTAACTGCTTACAATATTTCAAGAAGTCATTTAACTTCTCAGGATGTCTCCATTATTCACTAAGTAGGTTCCTCATTGACCAAAATAAAGTGTCTGATTTCAACTTCATGGCAGATTTTTTTTCTTCTTCTGAATTTAATGATTTTTTTTATTTTAATTTTTTGTTAAATTTAGCATCCAGGAACGATGTGATTGATCTTCAAGCTCAAAGAGAACCAAAATGATATGACTATTTTGGAGTTAAGGTCCAGAATGTCTATTATAAGCTTACAAAGCTCTAGCACAGATCAGGCACAAATAGTCCACAGGAACATTGGAGTGGAGATGTCTCTAAATTTGTACACCTTATGTTTCTTTTGAACATCCTGCTTTGCTCATAAGGCACAGTGACTTTTTTGATGCAAGGATGCAATCCTGGGCATCCACCATACCAAACAATCAACTCCCAAGTTCTTCAGAGAGACCTTGAGAGTATCTTTGTATCACTTCTTTTGACTTCTCATATGACACTTGTCTGGTGGGATTCCTATGAGCACTTCTGTTCTGCTCTTGGCATTTCTCCTGAAGTTGTTGAGCAACAAACACCATCTTAACTGTGTTTCTGAAGTCATTCTGGCTCTCAGGTGGTTGGCCATCTTCCAGATGAAGGTTCAATCTATTGGGGAGGACTCTAGCAAAAAATCTTGCCAGCAATGATTAAGAAAGAGATCCCCCTGTCATTGTCACAGGACAATCTTTTCCTTTATAAAGATGAATAATGGAGGCATCCTTGCATTCCTGGTATAATCTCTTCTTGCCATATAATCTGGAAATTTTCAGTCAGCTTTTGTGGATTCTTGTAAATTCTTAGTTAAAATAAAATCAGCACCAGGTATTTTGCAGACAAGAGGAGCCAGATGACATTCAAAATCTCTTCTTCAGTTGGAATTTTGGCTAATGAGGGACTGACTTCAATATGAAGCATGCACCCGCTGGTTCCAGCACTGAATGATGATGGTCTGTTGGGAATACCACGGAAGTGCTTAGTTCATGTCCCCAAGGTCATGTCCTCAAGGTGGGTCCAACAGCACTGAACAGGTGAGATGCACCATGTGTCTTTGCCCTATAAATAGACTTCAGGGCATCATAAAGGGATTGTTACTTTGAGTGGAAAACTGAGATTCATCTGCCTTCTCACTAAGTCAAGAACCCCATCTCCCTCAGCTTCACTTTTACTTTATTTTTGATAGAGTTAAATGATGTCTTCTTAGAGACAGACCTATTATCTTGCTGGTAAGCCCCGTAGACTTTTCTAGCAGCTTCTAAATTTCCCCCTCATTTTTATCAAACCGATTTTGATTTCTGCTAATGCTCTGGCCCCAGTGAGTAAATAACTCTGCTGTACACCAAATCTCTGAAAGCTGGCTATTCCTTTTCTGCTTCACTGTTGCCAAATGTGTGTTGGTTCATCTTTCTCTCCAATTTAGCAACAAATTGTTCACCCTGGAAAATGCACTCTAATCAGCTGACATTAAGACTTCTGATTGTTGTCTTGTCGCCACTGCTCTTGTCAAACGTGAATGTTTAATTCAAAAAGGATGTCTGTGATCAGTCCAGTACTCTGCACCACAAACACCATCACCACTCTCCCATCCAGCCTGTATCTTTTCCTTAAATGTCAATGTTTGCTGTGAGGGTGATGAGAAGGTCATGAGACCCAAAGGTCTTAAACAGTAAGTGATCTTTGCATTTGCTGTTTCTAATTCTATTCCTCCCAAGGAGTCCCTGCCATTCTGACAGCCTGTGGCTATTCTGGCATTAGTCGCCCACAATTATAAACTTGAATGCCTTTGACACATCAATGATAAGGATCTCCAGGTCTTCGAAAAATGTTCTTTGACCTCATCAGGGTTTGTCAAAGAGGAGGCATACACTGATGACAGTGGAGTGACATTTTCCAGAAAGTGGCAATCCCCTGTCACCAGGTTATCATTCCCTCTTTGGGGGAGACATGCAAGCTTGCTGATCAGACTAGTTTAATGATAAAACCTGATCCAGCTTCACAACATTCCCCATCACTGCAGTGACTCCAGAAAAACATGTTTCCAGCTCCTATTCTGTTAAGCTGGCTTCACTTGCCAGCCTTGCTTTACTCGGGGCCGCAATCTGAATGTGCTAACTGCTGAGTTCTCTTGCAATAAGAGCTTTTTGTCTTTCAGATCTCGTGGGTTTCATGTTGTCCGTAAGCAAGCACGCATTCCATGTGCCAATGGTGAATGGTATTTTCACAAAAGTTTTTGTACATATTTTTGTATTTCAACTACAGGGTAGGATCCCTATCTGCCATGTAAACCTGCCAGGGCTAGATTAAGTGAAATACAATTTTGGGGGCATCTTTTCTTGCCCCTTTCTCTCATCAGAAGATGAGCAGTGAGGTCTTCCAACAAGGCCGCTGAGACACCTAGAGAGTGCCAAATCCCATGGCTGCTTCAATCCAATGAGAAGATCCTATGGCCTGGGCTGCCTGGGTGCAGGGCTGTGACTCTAGCACCCAGGTATCCATTCCTTCTGCTTTGTCACTTGCCCATCGCCACAGGACGTTGAGGCAGGTAAAAACAGTGTGGGAGATGTCTGGACTTGCACATAAATTGGATTCAGGTGAGGAAGAGCTGAATGAAGTTGATGGCCTTGATCCCTCTTACAGAGTCAGTGAAGTCTGGAGGTAAGACAGAAGACAAAAGCGACGGCCCAGCATGGGTGGCCTGGGGGTTTCCATGTCTGACCAAGCTCTGAGTGCTTCACAGCACCTGCTTCTGTCACCTTCACAGCTTGGGAACAAACTGTGCCATTTTGCCTGGGTAGTCTTCCCCAGACTGGGCCCACTGGTCTCCTCTGCCTGGTTCAGCCTTTCTCCCAAGGTGGGTTTACCATGACATGGTTACTGCCCATACGACAGGTTCTTGTAGTCACAGGTGGACACCAAAGGTGAAAACAGCCTGAAAGGGGCTCAGCAAATCCTCATGCCAGAGGGGCCAATCTTCTCTGAACACCTACACAAAATGGCAGCTCTCTGGACTCTTCCAGGTCTTGAGATGTAAGGGATAATGCCCGAGGCTGGGATGCAAGAAATGTAGTTTCTAATGAAACTTAATACTTAACTAGATGTGGGATGCTGGAAAAATCACTTAAACTTTGTGGGTGTTTGATCCCTCCAGGGTGAAATGAGCTTTACTACATAATCTTGAAAGTCACTTCCAACTCTAAATAGAAGAGTTCAACCTGCCATCCTGAAGCAAAATGGTGACCAACACAAGTTTTCAAATTAGCATTGCATTCATAATTTTTAATCAACTTGAATAAAATTGGATACATGTGTGGTTAAAGGTGAGAGATGTGTGATTGCATATTGTAAAACTGCTAAAATCATCAGGCTATAAAATGAGGATGCTTAAATAAAAATGACTATGAGACACACTGGGAAGAACTCTCCATTCTCTGTAAAGGACCAATGATACTCAATAGCAAGAATTTAGTGACAAACTCTAGGCATCAGTTTCTCCAGCTGCAACACAAGATGGTTAAGCCTTGAAGTCAAAGTGCTAGATTTCTCAGCAGAGAGGGCTCTGGGGGAGCCCCTCCCCACCCACTCCTCACCGGGGCCCCGTCCGTCAGGGTGCAGCCAGAAAAGCGCTTGGCCAGAAGTCCCTCGAAGTTGGTTGTCCTCTGAATAGCAAACAAAAGCAACTTCACTTCTATCTCCTTGGCTCGGGTACGCATGATTTTGGCAAGTTCCACCCTTGAAAAAAGAAAAAGCGACATGAAAACAGCCTCTCCCATACAAGCTAAGAGCTAACTTCAGTGAGGAAAAGGCAAATGGCCATCATGGACATTCAAAATACCCCCATCACCGAGACTGGTCGCTGTCTTAGTCTGGCTTCTGGCAAGCAGGCACTGAAGAAGCCAGCAGCACAAAATCAGGGAAATAAGGCAATCACCCTCTTACGGAAGTTAGTTACTCTTCTCTGCCTCCACTACTATTAAACTAAGAACTATCAGGAATTATGAATCAGACAACAGCTTTATAAATTGCTACATCATAACAATATCACATCCCATTAAAAATAACAGTGCTCTATATAAAATCATTACATTTTCTGGATAGAGACATGTTCTATTGATGCTATTTGTTCAAACTTGTGCTTTAACTAGGGATGTCCCAGGCCAGGAAAATTCTTGCACCAATACTGATTACAACAGTTCTGAAATTCCCAGCCTGAGGCATAGAGAGTTTAATAAACAACTTGTGATAAAGCCATTACTTGTTGAAAGATAGGCTTGAATTCAGGGTTTCCTAACTCTGTTATCAAACTTCTAAAGCAGATTTAACAACAACTCAAAAATGTTTATAAAATAAAATAAAAAATACAATACAATGTTAACAATCTGCTATGGGACCTGTTTCTATTTGTGTTTGACAACATTGTTGCACCCCATGCTGCCTCTCATAAATGATTTCCTAAGGCAGTAATAGTGAGCTAAGAACTGCCCAATTCTATCTCTCAAAGGGATAAATGAAAATGGCATGGGTGGCAAATTCACTATGAAAGGCGATAATTCATCTATCTGTTTACGTGGCCTCCACCTCCATCAGAACGAGAGATGTGTTTTGTGGTTTCATCTGTGTGGAGCACTTCCAGTGTGGAAACTCTCTCAGCCACACAGATGGCAAGCTCACATACAAGGCAGGACTTGGAGGAAGTTGGAATGGAAAGATCCAGGGCTTTCTGATCATCCTACTTCTAAGGGCTAAACTGACTTCACCTTCCCATGAGGACTAAATGACAAAACTCAGCACCAAGAGATTGGGAGTTTATTTGGGAATCACGAATCTGGGAAAGCCTTTCTCCAGGCTGCTAACAATTGAAGCTTGGCAGGAACTGTGGCTTGAACTAAAGAACAATAGGGGGTCCGGAAGTTTAGGCGGCTTCCTTGGCAGGGCCACAGTTCTAGCTTCCCAAGGACTCTGCTTGTCAGTCAGCCTATGGGTGAAGGAAATGCAGCTTCCAGCTTCTCTGAGAAGCAAAATTTGAGAGGGAAGTTAACACCCACTTTAACTATGTACTTATATCTAAATTCATGGTAGCTTATTGTTTCTCAAAAAAGGAAGGAAACAAGCATTTATTACGTCCCTACTATGTGCCAGACACTGAGCTCAGTACTTTAAAAATACGTCATTTAATCCTCACAAACAAACTAAAAATAGGTGCTATTATTATCCTCATTTTCTAGCTGAGGAAACTGAGGCACAGAGATGATAAGTAACTTGCCCAGACTCACACAGTGATTGAGTGTCTGAGTCAAGATTTGAAATCATATCTCTGTGACTCCAGACCCAGGGCTGTATCAACTGAGCTGCTCCCCACAACAACCAATCCAGTTCCCCCTTTTCTATAAAAGCTTTCAAAACACTTAGATCCAAAGAAAGACAGGAACTGCTCTGAGTTGTTCTGGAGTATTCGGGTTGCATTTAGGTCATCATGAGGATACTGTAGAAAGCCAGTCTTTTGGTTATTAATAAATTTTGACTAATTGTCTTTTTGACATCATCTTCATTCATTCATTCTCCACTGTCTTCTTCCTCCCATTCCTTTTTAGAGAGCCAGACATTATGATAAGGAACAAAAGAGAAGCCAACACAGCCAGCAAATCCAGCCAACGTATGCCATCACAGGTAGCTTTCCACCTCCCTGGTCCCTCACCTTTCTCGGCAAGTCCTGGGGGAAGGAAGAGCTCACTTTTGAATGGCCATTTAATTTATTTCATGAAGAGATCATTGTTTTTTACTTTATTTCTACTTGACTTACTCTGTGTGTCTGAACACGCGTCAGAAGGCTTTGAGCCAAATAACTCAATTATTACTAATACCATCCAATGATGACCAGTAGTCTGGTAGATCTGTTCTCAGCTTGGTCACTCTCAGGGGCTCCAGTCCTCCCACAGTGGGAGCCTGTCCTGGCCATGATCCATCTAATCAAGAGGGAGAGGCGGGCTTTCCTGAGCTTTCCACCCTCTAATCCTCCCCCATCACACAATGATGCTAATGACTTAGCATTTATTTTATATTCACTTCTGTGTGTCTGTGTTGTTTCCCCATCAACACAAGGTCATTTTCTTGAGGGCAGGGACCATTCCACCAATCTCTACATCCCAGCACCTAGTGCAATCTTTGGCATATAGGAGGCCCTGTTCATTGTGTTAATGAAGGCTCTCCCAATGAAGACAAAGACAGTAAAGATAAATGACAGTGTATCTGCTATGAGCATCACCCGCCAATAACAACTAGGGATCAAGGGTCTGCCTGGCAGAGCATTATGGAGGAAACCAGAGGTTAAGCAATGAGCACCCCAATCCTCAGGGAGTTTCCTTATTTTCCTTCACTTACCTTCCTAGCAATTCTGAACCAGAAGGGCCACAGAGTTAGATCTAACATCAGAGCATCTGTACAAGAGCTGGGAACAATGGAGACCTAAGAACCCCTGGAGTGTGAGGTAATTCGGGCTCAATCCAAAGAGGTTTCTTAGAGAAATGCTTTTTGAGCCAGGAGCTAGAAGAAGGGAGAAGCTCAGCTGAGAAATGGCTAAGACTCTGCCCCTAAGTAGAGATTCCCAGAGAGGAGTACGTGGGAAAGGGAATCTGCCTGACTGAGGTAGAGGATGGGGTTCATGACAGACACGTCCATTGACAGCAAACTGTACTTGAAGCCGCTCTGGAGTGACAGACATGAAAGTTACTCTTTCTAAGACCCAGACCCCAAAGCACCAGACTCGGGGCACATCTTGTACTGATTTACCTGGTGACATGGCAAAACTCTACAGCAATCCTCTCGGTCATGTACCATTCATGTGGAAACATGCGCCCATATTTCTCTTCATAGTCCACAAGCTGGCGTTTTATCCAAGCATAGCGTCTGTCAATTTTGTCGAGCCAGGCAACCTGGTTAAGATGAGGAACAAAAGTCATCTGGTACCCACAGAGAGCACTAACAGCTTAAAAAGAGAAAAAGAACAAAGCCAACCCCTCAGTCCTTCCCCAAGACTGATGAGTCTGGGAAAGAGCAGAGGATGCTCCTCAATCTCAGACATTTGCAATTCACAGATCAACATCACCCATCAGGGATGGTAAGGAACGACTAGGCCCAGAGGGGCTGAGCAAACAGACACAGGTTCTCTTGGTCATCATCTGATCAAACCCAAAAGGAGCAGCTGAATAAATCTGGTCACTACTCACATCCTGGTTTTCTTGAAAGAGCACCAGATATTCAGAGAGATGCTGCTTTATAAACTTCTTGATGATTTCCTGTTTGATCCTGGGGTCCAATACGTTAGCAACCAGACATGCGTCTCGAAGGACATTGCTGGGGCCTCCAGGCCTCTGTTAAGACAAACAACAGGCAATAGTTCAATAGCTAGGGCAAAGCAAAACAAAACAAAAAACGCCTTTTTAAAAGGCTTTAAAAATTGCCTGCCCTTTGACAGCTTCTCCTTTTTCTTATTTTTCCCCCAACAGCATTTTATTTTTTCAAATACACGTAAAAATAGTTTTCAACAACCCCCTTATCTTTCAAATTTTTCTCCCTCCCTCCCCCACCCCCCTTTTCCAAAGACAGCAAGTAATCAGACATAAGTTAAACATGTGCAATTCTTCTAAACATATTTCCACATTTATCATGTTGTGCAAGAAAAATCAGATCAAAAGAAGAAAAAAAGAAAACATGAAAAGGAAAAATATCAAGCAAACAAAAACAAAAAAGGTGAAAATACTATGTTGTGATCCACACTGAGTCCCCTCTCTAGGAGGAGGCAGATAGCTCTCTTCATCACAAGTCTACTGGAATTGTTTTGCATGACCTCACTGTTGAAAAGAGTCAAGTCTATCAGAGTTGACCATCACATAATCTGTGTTTTCCTTCTTTTTCTATCTATCTGTTATTGTTTCTCCCACTCCTCTGATACTTGTTATTCCTGTGGTGGAAGAGTATTTTGTTCCTCAATGAAAAAAAAATCTCCATCTCTCTCTCTCCCTCCCTCTTTCTATCTCTCTCTCTCTGCTCCATCTCTCTCTCTCTCTCTGCTCTGTCTCTCTGTCTCTCTCTCTCTCAGCACTAGGGAAGCCTGTCTTTTGAGGTTTTTTGAGCACATTCTTGATAGGAACCTCTGGGATTCGCTAGTTCTGGGTCACACCTGGGGAGGAGGGGGTAAGAATGGGAGTGTCCTAACCTTAGGTTTTGCTTAATGGTAAATTCTCCCTCTGGGCTCTCTGAGCTTTTAGTGGGTCACAGAGAGGCTACCAACCAGGCAGATGCATCCTGAGAGAAGGCCTCTGAGTGGAATGACTGGAAGCCAAACTCCCAGTCCACTGTAGCTGTCACTCTGGCCCAACACTGAAAAAACAAAGGTCAGTAGGGTGTGGAAGGAAAAGCACCAGAGACTTGAGTTCCAGTCCTCAATAAGCAGCTCAGCCATTCTGGGCCTGCTGGTTCTGTCCATTTAGGTAGTGAAGTCAGAATACTTGACAAACATTAACTAGACCAGAGGATCTTTCCCGACCACTTCAAAGTTTGCAAAGTCCGTCACATTTATTCCCTTGCCGAATGTCCCTATTTAAAGCAGCAGCCTGACAGGTAACAGACCAGCCCCAAAGTCCCAGGCTCTAACTTGGCTCTTCACTTAGGAGCGCTGTGACCATGGGGAACATCACATCCCTTCTTTCATCTTTAAATGGGAGAATGTCATCTATAAGAGTATCTACCATGAGCCTCAAATGGACTATAAAATGCCTCATAAATTTTTATATATTATATAAATGTCAACTTTAAAATATATTAAATATTTGATAAACATTAAATATATTATCAAATATAAATGCCAACTATTTTTATTGTTGTCATTATTGTTTCAAAAATGGAAACTGAGTCACCAAATGGCCAAAGGACCTAAGGTAGCACAGTAAGTTCATATGCAACCAGACACTGGAATCTGGCTTCTAATATAAAAATCGCCCTCACACAGGTAGGCAGTCTCTCATAGCAGCAAGGCTGCACAACTGCCCCAAGGTCATGCATTCATTCAAAATCAGGTCTGCTGTTCAATGGGCACCGGCCAGCCTTCTCACTTCATCACTGGCCTCCTGGCTTCCTAGTCTTGGGGGGAATGGCTTCGGAAAAGTGGCATTGGGCTATGCATAGTTCTAAAGAGCTCAAGTTCACCAGAGGTGCTTTAAGGCCAGCCAGCACA